>RJWT010033720.1:0-13846 GCA_004365215.1 Cuniculus paca
TCATGGGCACTCCTTAGACAGCCTGGCTCTGTCTTTAACTGGCCATGGTCTGTGGCTGATTTCCTGGAACTTGGCCTTAGTGACTGATGCAGGCACAAATCCTGGTGTTGGAACTCTGGTACCCAGATCAGGGTGCCTGTCACTCAGGCTCCGACCTGCAAGATCCCATGTTCTCACTTCTCTGTGTCTTAAAGCCCCACTCGGGGTTCTTTCTTTTCACTCTTAGCATATCTTGCATTTTCCAAGCCTTCTCTAATATTCTGTGTTGCCCTTAAGGCTTAAGCTTTTTGTTGAATCATGCCTTTCATGTCTTGAAAATTGTAAATATCCAAAACAAGATTCTTTGACTGAATGAATCATTGAATAGCAACAATTTTCAATGCACTCTATTTTATATGCGAAATATACATCTATAGACACAAAAACAGGAACAACTTAGCCATCTCACACTACATTGGAAAGGGCCTTCTAGAATACTGACACACAATGTTTGCTGTGAAAGCATTATGAAGAGGATTAGCAACACCTACCTCACAGGGAAAGAAGAACAAGGCGATAAGACATCTTATATATTAAATGAGTATCAGTGGTTCATGAGGATGGGCCTTGGTGTGCAGATCAAGGTGGATACTGAATCAGATTTAATATTTAATACTACTCTAAACATTCTGCAGCCTTCTATTTTCTCATCTGGATTTGTGCTTTGTCCACATAAAACAGTAAGCAAGGAGTGGCAGAAAAGTACCTATTCTGGATGAGAGTAGTCAAGGCTAGAAGAATAAGGAAAACGACAGTTCTAAGAAATAAAATCCCACCACACATAGCAGATAGTGTTAGGAAAGATGAAGTTAAGAGATTTGGAAGAAGAGAATAGTTACTGTAAGAGCAGTTGTAAACATGTTTTATCTGATTCTAATTTTTAGAAAGTTAGCAATTTGCATACTGCACCTGTATTAATCAGCTACTTAATTGAGCAGGGGCTTCTCTTTGCTTTGCTATCAAACCATCTAGAATGACATGGGGGAGGACTGATTCTGATGTTCAAATAAGAAGCAGGAGGGAGTCTGAAGTTGCTACTCAATGAAATAATTTGGCACTTTTATTTAGGAAATCATTATATTTACCAAAGGAAAAGCTCATTTTGACCGCAAACAGAAAAACCAGGCAATTCATTTCAAAGGCTGCATGGGGAAGATCAATCATGTACATATCTGTCCCCAAAGAAAGACAAGTTGAACAGGTAAATCCAACTCTTGATTATTCAGGGCGGTAGGTGGATTATACAACGTCTCTGCTTCTATTTGTGATTCAGAATGTGTATCTTTTGGTAGTATGAGTTGGCCATTCGTAGGTCATTCTAAGCCAGTGGATGCTGCTTTTCCAGTGTCCTTCGTATCTAGGGTTCGGTGTGACTTGGTTTTGGCCAAAGACATGGAGAAGTCTGTTGAAGATTAGGACATGAGAGGGCATAGTATGAGCTACGTGATCCCTTAATCTTTGTTTCTGCCCTGTACATGGCTCTGATGCTCTTAGCTGCTATAGCCATTTTGCAACCACAAGATGACAAGAATGGGGGGCAACAAACCAGATGCTAAGGATGTCAGAGCAAACAGAGAGCAGACATCTGACTTCCTGTTGACTCAACTGAGCTGTTGAACCAACACCAGCCTCAAGTTACCTCTAGATATTTTAAGGAGGAAAACATATGAGCCCTATGATGTAAGGTATTCATGATTGGGATTTGTTAACTGGTTGCCCCAACCATTTCTAATGCATGGTTGTGTGGGTCTCAGTGGTTCTCAAGCAAGAGCTAGCACCCAGAGGTTTGAATACTGAGAATTAGAAGCAGCCCTCAGGCATTCATTTGTACTTTCAGGTTAATACAGAGGACTAAGAGCAGAGATGGAGAAGCAGCAGAGATGGGAGCGTTTTCTGGTCAGTTCTCATAGACTAGGCCTTGGTCCATGGAGACAGCCAACAAGCAGAAGGACCAGTGAAAGCCCCAACAAGTTTTGTGAGAATGGAAAAACAAGTGAAAGTGCTTTGGACCCCAAAGTGCAAAATCTAGCATGTTCCAGGGGAGGAGCCTGCTGTCACGTCTGCCAGGAATCATGACTTGAGCCCAGCCAGGATGGGAGGAGATGCAGTAGCACTTCACCAGGAAGCCTGCAGTTTTAGAAGTTCCAGGAGATGCCACTCTGGACCTAGAAAGGTTATTAGAGGGGTTCAGGATGTATTGTCCCCAAAGACAGCTCCTCTGCATTTGAGAAGTGTCTTAGTTACTTTTCTCAGTGCTGAGACAAAATAGCCAACACCCAAAATTAAAGGAGGACAGGTTTATTGCAGCTCACAGTCTGTAACAATTTTAGTCCATAATAGTAGGCTCACTCCAAGGCAGGGCAGTATGGCTGAGGGGCATCACTGAGGAGAAACAGTTCATGGTGGGCAGAGGGCAGCAAAGCAAGAAGACAGCAAGCAGCAAGGCACTTTGCTTTACCTTTTTATCCTTTCCAGGCTACCCACCCTTTGCATGGTATCACTCACACCCAGTGTTGACCTTCCTGTTATACACACCCAGAACCATGCTAAACCAATCAGTGGACTACTTTAGTAATCACACACCCTTTTAAATCCCAGCATCACACACCCTAGATGCAGCCACCTCTGAAAAGCCTACCTATGGCCACATGAGGCTTTGGAGGACATCTAGATGCAAATCATAAGAAGACAGCAGAAACAGAAAGGTCTCTCTCACCTTCCCCTTGTCCTTCTCCCCTAAAGCAAGTCACAAGTGTTTCATGGTGGAGGAGCTCCCCCTGTCCCTGAGGAAAGGGGCATCCTAGGCTGCCTCCCAGAGCCTCACTGGACGTCCATCAAAAGGCAAATCTGGAGGCTGAGGAGTGAGAGAGGGTGGACCATCAAATGTAAGCATGGAATTACTGAGTTACAGGGTACGTGGAGATTTAGAGACTAGCAGACTCTGCCGATTGTGTTTGAAGGTGTCATGCTAGTTTATACTGTATGATATCAAATATGCAGGGTATGAAATTTCCATTATACTACATGTTCAACAAAACTTAGTAACATCAGCCTATTTCATTTCAGACATTGTGGTGGTGGAGGCATGGTATTCCATTATCTTTAAATTTGTATTTCTCTGAAGATTGAGATATAACACTTTCATGTAGGCATGTCAGATATTTTGATTTCTCCCTTTCAAAATGCCTGTTTGTTACTTTTGTCCGTTTATCTATTTAATTGTCTTTTTCTTAGTTACCCTAGTTAGGAGGTTTTTTAAGATAGCTCTATTTCTCTGGCTTTGTGTTCAGTCTCTTAATGTATTCTTTTCATGAATAGACATTCTTATTTTGTTACGTAGTTATAGCATGATGAAGTAGATGCCTATTTTTCATCAACAAGTTCAGTTGCTTTAGATTTTACATTTATGCTTATAATTTTCCTGGAACCTAATTTTTAAAAATATAAGATAGCAATCAAGATGCATTTTGCATATGGATATTTCATGGACTAAGATCATTATGTAAAAGATCATCTTTTAAACAATGTACAGCTCTATGAACTTTGTCATAAATCAAGTACCTTTATACGAATGGGTGTGTTTTTAATACTTTCTTCTGCTACATTGGTTAATATTCAAATTTTACATGAATACTATGTTCTCTTAACTGCTACAACTTTATAATCTCTCTTAGTATTATAAACCTTCTAATTTTATTTTTCTTATTCAAAGAAGAATTGGCTATTATCCTTTGCATTTCTATATACACTTTATAATCAGTGTTTCGTTTTCACAAAATGGGAAAAAAAAGGAAAAAAATCCTAAATTTCCTAAATTTTAGATCTGTCTGCTTCTTTACAGTGTTGAATTTGTATTCATGAATATAGTCTATTCCTTTTTCTTAGACTCTAAATATTTTCTTGCACATTTTATTAGGTTTCTTCATTTTATTCTTTTCTTCCTTTCTTTCTTTCTTCCTTCTTTCCTTTTTCCCTTCCTTTTCTTTCTTTTTTTTTGTACTGAGCATTGGACCCACAGCATTTACACTGAGTTACATCTCCAGCTCTTTTGTTTTTATTTTTATTTTTATTTTTTCTACTTTGAAACAGTATCTCACTAAATTGCTAAATTTCCCAGGCTAAGCTCAAACCTGTGATCCTGCCCTTCCAGTTTCTGAGAATGCTGGGATTACAGGCATGTGCCACACACGCAGATTAGATTTATTCTTGATGCTTGCTTTGAGGGGATGCTATTATAAGTGGCTTGAATTTTATTTCCTTTGTAGTCATTGCTAGTATCTAGGAATTATCAAAAACTATTAACCTTTACATATTGACATTGTATGCAGTGACTTTGTTGATTTACTTAATGATTTGTTTTTTGATAAATTCTTTTGTCTTTTTCTAAATGGCATAATCATGTCATCTATAAATATTGATAGTGTTGTGTCTTTCTTTTGGAAATTCATTTCTCCCCCTATTCCTTCTTATTATTATATTTTTCCTCCTTTTCCTTACTCCTCCTCCTTTTCTTCCACCTTCTCTTACTCCTTCTTTTTCCTTGTCAGAAATCTGCTATGTTGAACAAAAGGAATCTTATTCAGGAATCTCTTTTCATTCCTAATTTTGAAGGATGGCTTTAATATTTTATTGTTATGCATAATAATCCCAGTAGATTTTTTTATAGGTGTCATTTATCATATTTAGGCAATGCTTTCTGTTTTTATTTTGGTAAGTAAAGATTTTATCAGGAGTGCACATTAGATTTTATTAAATGCTTTTTCTGCATACATTTAAATGACCACAAGTTTTTTCCCTTTTATGCTACTAATGTGATAAATTACAATTTTTGATTTGCAATTATAACACCAATTCTGTACCTCTGGAATTAACTTTAATTGGTTGTTGTTCATATTTTTTATATACTACTGGATTTGATTTGCTAATATTTTGATAAATAATTTAAAATTTATATTCACAAAGAGATCCGCCTATACTTTTGTCTCATAAAATAAAGAATTTTTTTGTCTCATAAAATAAGAATTAAACTGTCTTGTTTTCCTGTTCTCTGAAGAATTGTATATGATCAGTAAGATGTATTTATTAACATTCGGAAAAATTCTTTGATGGGCCTAAAGTTGTAATGAGGGAAGGTGTTTAATAATAGATTTAAATTTAATAGATATTGATCTATTCAGAATTCCTGTTTTTCTCTGTATTAATTTTCATATGTTCTGTTTTCATAAATCATCAAATGTATTGGCATAGAATTATATTATCATCTTCTTAAATGTAAGGGGAATCTGTAATAATGTTCCTTTTAAAATTGCTAATGTGGTGATTTATACTTTTCTCTGACTCTGTCTCACACACACACACACACACACACACACACACAGAGTCTTCCTAGGGGCTTACAAATTCTGTTAGATTCTTATGAAAGCTGAATTTTGTTGATTTTGTCTCATATATTTGTGATGTATTTCACTGAATTCAGATCTCTGCTATCTTAGGGTTTGTGTTTTATTTTTCCAATCTCCTAATATGAATAATCATACCATTTTTTTCAGTCATCTTTTCAGATACGTGCTTTGGAGTCTACACGCTTTCTTTCAGCACACATTTCAACTTTGCTTTGTGGGAGAAGAAGTCAGCTTAATCTCTTCTGGTCCCCAGGAGGATGTCATCTAAGTCTTTAAATGGTGCCAAAAGTGATTTTATTTTTTAAAACCCATTGCCTTAATCACCTTCTTTGCCAAAAGGAAAAAAAAAAAAGAGGGAAAAAGCAAACCCCATGTACTCGGTATGCAGTTCTTTGTATCCTTCTCATAATGTCCCTATAAGATAGATTTATTGTCTCCATTTAGAGTGTGAGGAAGAGGTTTAGATCCCAGAAAGGAGAACAAGCAGGGTGTGAACTCAGGGTTGCCGCTGCCTCTACTGAAGTTTGAGCACGTTTAGTGGGACAAAAGCCGCGCCATCCCAGGGTCCCTCGCTCCATCCATAGACACACTGCATAGAGCTAATGAAAATCAGGAGACAGACACAAGACAAGTATCACACTGTGGCAAGTTGCCCACCTGACACAGATCTGACGTCTGCAGCCAGCACGCCAGGGCCCCAACTCGGCTCACCCCGTAACCGTGTTGACGCTGTCATTGCCACTTATGACAGCTGCCTTCTTGCCACTTTGCCCCGATTCATCCTTTCATTTCTCAGTGACTCGGTAAGATTTCCGCACCCACGATCTTCCGGGGGCTGTTTTTTTTCTCACACAACAACGAAACTTCATGGAGGGCAACAGGCAAGACACTTGTTGAATGAAAATGGTGACACTTTTTAAAAAATGCAAACCCAAAGGAGAAAGAATCACAGATGTCAACTGAAAATTCCCCAGAGCTGGCTTTGTGTGTTCTCAGAAGTCACTGGGACTATGCGCTCCTGGGGACCTGTGTCTTTTGCTGCCTGCAAGTAGGAACAGCACAGAAGGGCCGGTGGATCCGACAGAGGTAGAGGATAAAGGAGGGGTCCTCAGGTGTGAGGCAGAGCAGGCGGCTGTCTGGCAGTGCCCTAATTGACACAGGATTCTGGCTAGGCCATCACCTGTGGGCTCCTCACCCTTCCACTCAGCTTTAAGGGATGCCCTGTGCTTATTCGTCCAGAAGGCCTGGCACAGCCTGGCCTCTGCCTCACCCTGCAGGCCACTGCAGCCATCAGCTGTCATGGTTCCAGCAGCTGTCACTGGCTGGGCACCCACCACAATGCAGAACTGGAGACAGGCAAGGTTTCTTCTCCATGTTCCCAGGGCCCACGGGAGATCCAGTTCCTCGAGGCCCAGCTACCCTGACCCCCAGCTGCCCGCTGGAACCCACATCATCCCAAGCACAGAAGCACTGAGTGGCCAGCACCCTGCAGCCGGTGATGAGGACTCTGTTTTCTACCCTGTCTCCCCCCAAGTCAGGTGTGAAGCTTGGGGGCTGAGGGGTGAGGCTGCTAATCAGTTAGGCTACACTGATTGCATCTTAATAACAAATGCAAAGCACCCGAGAGCAGCAATTTGCAGTAATGGGAAAAATCAGCAGGTCCCTGGGGTTTGACAGGAAATAAACACTCTCCAGGTTCAAATTTGGGGGAGGAAAAATCATTTGTGAGTTCCCTGGCAGGGCTTGGAGCTGCCTGTGTTTTCAGTCCTAAAGGGGGAAAAAGGCAGAGTAAGAAGAGACCAGGGTTGGATTGAGGGAGGGAGAAACTGAGCCCAAAACCAGGGCCACTGTCCCCTCTTCATTTCCTGCCTCCTTGTTGCAGGAGTCCAGTGTGGGACTGTCACAAAGTCTCCTGTCCCTTGTACCCAGTGCCCAGCAGGAACCAACAGAAAAGCCCCTGATAGTGATATCAGGACAAATGTGTGCTTGACTCAAAGTCCCTGGTGGAGAGGTGACCAGGAAGTCACCCCTCAACCAGCCTCTCTTGTTGTAGACATATGGAGTCAGAGAAGGCTGGGACCTCACCCACAGGCTGCCCTATGCCAGAAGGTCCTTCTCTCTGCCATTGCCTTGGAACGGAAGGCAACAATTAGCGCCCCTCGATGGTGAGCCACTTTTCACAGCAGCAATTTTTCTTCCTCTCTGAGAATGTTCCCCACGCCGAACACACATATTTTTCTTACATGTAATTTGATTTGGATGGTTTCTTGACCTGCATCCAAATCGAGCCGTGGGTAATTATTACTGTCACTATTGTTATTAATACTGATATTTATCATAATCTCACAAATGCCAGGGACAGCCCTTAATCTTGCTGCTTTATTTGGTTGAAAGGAAAAAGCGAAGCGCTGGCGTCCATCCCAGTTTACCCTCTTGTATTCACTTTACCAAACTCCTACTATGGGAATAATTAGCCCAATTTCCAGTGATCCCGCGTCAGCTATAACTCTGAATTGCATTCAGAGGATAAAGCCAAGGCCAGCGGGTGGAAGTCATGAGAATTCAGGTTTATTTCATTAAAGTGAGAAAATATCCAATTGTTAGGCCTTCCAAACAGATGCCTCATTAAGGAGTGAGCTCCCTGTCACCGGAAATATTCAAGTAGAAGCCAAAAGATTATCCATTGGGTCTGCAGTTGTAGGCACGAAGGGAAATGTCCCCTCCACCCTCTGAAGGTTTGCTGGAATAAACTGACAGGTTCTGTGGAGAAAAGGCACACGATTGTTTTTCCGTGTACAGAAGTAGCTGTGTAACTACCATGCCCAGCATGATTTGAAGCTTGAATACTTCCCTAAAGCTTTTCCTCAGAGAAGGAGGAGAACGGGAAGTGTAGGCAGTTTTTAGAGGGCTAATAAGTAGTTTTCAGGGGAACTCAATGGACTTGAAGACTATACAGAGGCCTGGGACAAAGTCTGCTTGGCCTACAGGACAGAAAATGGTTTGTAAATGATTCTCTGCGGGACTGAACTAGAGGACCACGGTGTGTGATGGAAGTCTTCCCAGGTGTGTTGACTGGTGGCAATCTCCCTTCTTCTGATATAAATTCAGTCCTCCCTAGTTAATGAAATTTCAGTAATTTGGTCAGATAGACAAGGAAATTTTGCAGAAGGCCACTCTGTCTATGCTGGGAAGGGGAGAAACAAGGAAGAGTCAGAGGGACCTTGATTCTAAGTCTAAGTTCTTTTACTTGCCTTGAGAGCAAGTTGCTCAGCATGGCCCAAACCCCGTATTTTGGGAGTACTGATCCCTGGTCACTGTTGAGAGGAGCAATGAATCAGGATCGTAGTTCTTAAACTCTAGGTCCATCAGAATCCCCCAAAATGCCTTGTTCACAGCCTTCCGGGTCTCACTCCACAAGTTTCTGATTCAGGCCCCAGGCACCTGCATTTCCAGCACGTTCCCTGCTACAGCTGCTGGCTGAGGACACTTTGAAAACCCCTGGACTAAGGGGATTAGATCATTGGAAGTGTTCCTCCTGGTCCGAGGCTTTATGATGTCGTGAAGTAAGAATTATTTAAGAAGTAACCAAGAGCAATTGGCTCAGGTTAAAGAGATAAGATGTGGCAGTCTTCTTACAACTTTAATATGGGTGTTTAACACGAAGAGGAATTCAGTCTTCATGACCTTTTAACACTGGCCTGTCACCGTAGATAACCTGATTTATCCCCCAAATGCTTCACAGCCTGCTTTTTTCCACCCACTGTCTTATTTTGCTGGATGTTTCTGCTGCTCACTTACATCAGGTAAAAAAGAAAAGAAAAGAAAAGAAAAGAAAAGAAAAGAAAAGAAAAGTAAAGAAATTACACTTACTCCAAAAGATAAAGCCTGATTTTTTTTCTCCCTGTAATAACTGTATACCTTGTGGCTTTGATACCTCAAGACAAACAAATGAAAAAAAAAATAACCAAAATCTTTCTTCCCTGACACACATCTGGGCACCACACCGTACCACCCTCTTATCTACTCTGTTCCACTTGGGGCAGTGTAATCACCTAGAACCATGTTTTGTGTAAGCTCAACATGAATCCCATGGGGATGAGAAAAGAAGAGCAGGCCCAATAATACCTTATAAAACATGACTTTGCGCTGGGCATGGTGGTGCGCACCTGTACTCACAGCTATGCGAGAGGCTGAGGTGCAAAGATCATGAGTTCAAGGCCACACCGGGCAATTAGAGAGGCTCTATTTAAAACAGATGTAAAAAGGGCTGGGAGTGTAACTCATTGCTCCCTGGGTTCAATCCCCAGGAGTGCCAGTGAGTGAATTAATACATACATACATACATACATACATACATACATACACATATGACCTTAGATTGAGCTAAATGACCTCAGAGCATGTTCTACACACATTATCGTGTCTGACTCCCAATCATGCAGAATAGGCAAGACAGGTATGATTGCCTCAAATGGCTAAAAAGGAAGGTGATGCTCTGAGTTTCTAAATTATTTGAAGGTCACAACAAACATTGTAGAACTTTTCATGAAGAAAAATTCAGGTTTTCAATTACCTTTTCAAGTTCCTCATGGAAACAAAACTGTAGACAAAGAGGTGAGACAAAAGAGATAACCAGGAAAATGGTACTTAGTAGCAGCCACACAGGGCTAGAGAGGCTGGCCAGCCACTCAGCTCCCCTCCCTGTCTCCTGAGTCTGTCTGGCAAACTTTTCCATCCATCCATCCATCCATCCATCCATCCACCCATCTACTTATTCATGCATCTATTTGTCCATTCATGCATTCAACCAGCTGTTTGTCTATCCATCCATTCATTCATCGACCCATCCATTTATCTGTCCATCTGATTGCCTATCCATCCATCCATACATCCACCCCATTTTAAAGATGAAAACACGGCTGCAAAGATGTGAAGTACTTTGTTCAAGATCACACAGATGATTAATAGCAAAACCTGGAATAGAATTAACTAGAACTCCATATAACCTATAATCTATACTACTTTTCAAAAGAATAGTAGCATGATTTAGGGTAGGTTTGTGGAGGAACTTTACCTTATGCTTTCTGTAATCCTGTATCCTTTCCCTTTATTCTAGAAGTAGCCGGATATTTTATGCTTATGCTTGAATGAAGGAAGGCAGTATACGAATGAAGTCTCCCTAGGGTATATGCAGTGCCAGACAAATTTTTTTGAATTGGTAGGAAACCGTATGAACAATCTGAGTTACCCAAATCGGTATACTGGATCTTATAGAATTCTGAAAAAGAAATGTTATTCCTTCCAGTGGGAGCTATCTGCTCATGGGCTGCCTTTCCAGAGCCAGAACTTATGACTGGGGCCATGGGCGAAGGTATGGGTGCAAGGTCTGGGTCTCTTGGGCATCTGCTAGACTTCAGATGGAGGAAAGCGTCATCAGAAAGTGCTCCAAAGGGGTGAGGTAGGGATAAGGTGCATGAATAATGCACACATCAGAGGTGAACTCACAAAGGTTCTGAAAAGATACTTCAGTGGGTGAGGTTCTCTGAGTTGTAAGGCGAGCGTCTGTTATCCAGGCTAAAGGGCAGCACCAGCCCAGATCACAGCTTGGGAAAATGTCAATACACTAGGGATACAGGGCATAAAAATGTATGATACACCAGGGATCTAGCTCAGTGGCATAAGCACCTGCCTGGCAAGCACGAGGTCATGAGTTCCATCCCCAGTACAAAAAAAAAGAAGTATGATGTATAACCGTAAGGTTTCCTCACTCAGGGACCACATCTTCCCCAGGCTAGGGCAGTGAGGGGAGAGAAGGAAAGCTGAGATACTACTGGGTCCTGACTTCTGCCAGCTAAACAGGAAAGAGAAAGGACACAAACCTTAGGGATGGTCCCCCAGCATAGCGATCCCCACCTTCCCCTCCACCTGATTCCTCTGTGCCTGCCAAAGCAAAGGACAAATGTAAGGCTGATGAGAAGTGGGTGCGCTTGAGACAGCCTCTGAGAAGCCCTGTTCCATTTGCATTCTTAAGGCCTCCACCCTTACCTGTACCACTCTTGGAATCACAAAGGCCATCACCGGTCCAGGAGTGCAGCAGAGAACTGGGACAAGAAGGGACTCTCAGAAGTCAGACTAGAGATGCAACAACACCCAGTGCGAGTGGCCCTCGTCCTTCCCCACGCCTCTGCATTCCAGGACTGTCTGCTGGTAGAGATGAACCCTTAAAGAAAGAGAGGAGCTCCCTTGATTTGGCTAAGAATACATTTTCACCACTGGGCTAAATGAGGGCTCCAAGATGAAATTAAATTGTTACCAGAAGCAAAAGAGAAAATTTCAAAACCATACCTTGGGCACATTCCCATATTTTGTTTTGGCTTCATGCTTGCTTCAAGAGGCTCAGATAAATAATAACAGCTAAAATCCTGCAGCACATGGATAGCTAAGAATCCTAGGGAGCTGTTGTGTCCCTGAGACTCTAGTAATGGTTGGGTAGCAAAACACAGGTACAAGGAATTCTTTGGGATTTCATTTGCATCTTGAGGTTCTCAGTCCTGGTCTCTTGCATCTCCTGCAGACCCGTGAAGGAACAAACCGTTGGCGTTGTAGGGAGGGCTCTGTCCTATCCCCCTACCCTCACTCCAGCTCTAACAAGCATCTCTCCAGTGAGGAGCACTTACTGGTCTTGAAGGCCCTGGTGTCAGCGGCCTTGATCCAGTCTCAACAGGGAAGCAATGCCAGGCCCCAGTCCCCTTGGCCTCCCCTACAAGGAGCCCTTCTTCAGGCCCTGTGCAGGCCAGTTTGGGGAAGCCCTGGACAGATGGCAGGGGAGGGACTCCCCCCAGAGCACCTGCTGAGGTCATTCTAGAACCCAGCATGAATCTCGTCACCTTCTGTTGTTTGCAGCAGTGAGGACATTCTTGTTTTCTCATGGAAAACCCTGGGTCACCTGAGGACACTTCTTGCAGTGATCCAGCTGGCTTGGTCTTTGTGTCACCTGATTCTCTGTGTCCGCATCAGGAGTGATGCCCATCTTTTCCACAGTAATAAACACCCCGTAACTGAACTCGTTAGAATGAAACAAAAAAAAAATCTTTGTCATCTATGAAATAATACCTTTGTCCTTTGTCCTTTTTCAGAAAGAAAGAGAGCAACCAAATCTCCAACAGTGCTTCGCCTGGGCTTGCTGAAAACAAAATGTTCTTTAAAGAAAATAAAAGTGTAATATGAAGTCATCATACATATAAATATCCAGCTGCATGTAGAAAATATGTCACCAGTGTTAGGCGTGGGGAAAGAGCATTGTGGCACAAGAGTAACTAGGTCAGATCACCTGTTCATGGTACACCTAAATGTGTACATATAGGTAGAGGGTTACGTAGAAGGATAGGTATATGGAGAAACACTGCAAGTCCTGTATCAAGTCACCTACAACCATCTGTGAGCTATTACTGATACTGCTGTCAGTATCCAGCACCACCCTAAGTAGAGTGGGAGATATATAAAAATAAGAATATATAAATTGTCTTTACTGTCATAAAACTGACAATCAAATTTGGGACTTCAGATTTTACCAAGACAAAAATTGTATCAATATAAAAATGTGTTATAACCTAGTCAATATAATAAGAATCGTAACTGACATGTCTTATGTACTTACCAAGTACCAGAATTCTTAGATAAGTGTTTTATATATATTATCTCTAAATCCCTAGGAAAACAGACAAGTACAGTATTATTATTAGACTGACATTGAGAGGTCTGAGCTGGCCCAAGGTCATGTGGTCAAAGGCAGGGCCTGAACTCAGGACCTGAACTGAGACCAAACAAAAGGAAAATGCTGGCAGTGGGCCTCTGATCTGGGTCATGTCAGGGAGACATGAGTTTGAGGCAGCTTGGTTTCTGCTCCTAGATCCTGCTGTTTGACACCTTTGCAATGTCACACAGCTCTTTCAGCTGTGAAAGGTGGAAATTAAACAAGATGTTGTCAAATTCTTGTCCTGGAGGCAGGGGTCAGAGGAGGACACTGGATAGATAGCTCAGGACAGAACTCAGGCCATCCTGGAGGCTTGGCTCCTTGGCAGGAACCTCTGATTAGCTGTATGCGTGAGCCTTGAGTATCAGATGGGCACAGGCCGGACACCCAACACCCAGGCAAGATGTGCACATTTCACCTGCTCTGTGAACAGATTCTAAGCCTCCATGCTTTTCCACTGGAGGCTTTTAGCTATCTTGAAGTAACCCAGATCTCTGTGATAAGTAAAATAAGTACAGTGCTGCATCTGACTTGTGTGAACCTGAATCTGAGAACTTGTCCTTTCTGAGGCAAATGAGGGTAGAGGTGAGACTGGGGGATAAAGATAGGGGTGGGAGGTAAAAATCATCTCGTGGAAGGGGACCGTGTTCTT
>RJWT010033721.1:0-13636 GCA_004365215.1 Cuniculus paca
AGAGAGAGATAAAAATGAACACAGTCCCAGGAACAGCAGTGGAGTAGGATCATTGAGTGGGGCAACAACTGAATAGAAGGGAAAAGTAGGGAACCAACAGCAGGAAAAAAGCATGATGGAGATGAACCAGTGCATGTTGGCCATAACCATTAATGTCGATGGTCTCAATTCACCAATAAAAAGAAGCATGGACAGAGTAGATCAAGAAACAAGATCCATCCATATGTGGTATACACAAAACACATTAACTTGAATAAAATTTCAGACTGAAAGTCAAAGGAAAGAAAATAATGCTCCATGGGACAGGGAACCAGAAAAAGGCAGGGGCAGCTTGCCCATCTACCACAGAATGGGTAAGAAAGATATGGTATTTTTATACAATGGAAAGCTACTCAGCTATACAGAAGGATAATCACAAGGCTCTTGTAGGTAAATGAATGCAACTTGAGATCATGCTCTTGGGTGAAATGTTTCAGACTCACATAGGTGAACATCATGTTGTCTCCCTAGTATAAAAAACTGAGTTAGTGGGATCCAAAATATACAGTAGATATTGTGAAAGTGAAAGGGTAGGAAGCATCTAAAAAGGGTGGTAGCCATTGTTAATTCCCTATTATTTTGTTTTAAAGTCCTGTAAAAATTAAAACTTCAGAAAAAATAGAACAAACATTCCATGGATATTGTTATCAACCACTATTGTTTTTGTCAACCTTTTATATTATAGCAATCTATTTGTGCTTTTACTTTTTAAATGTATATATGTAAGCTTTTTATATCTTACATTCTTGGTGATTTATAACTGTTCCTCCTAATATATTAAATAGATGGACTAGAATTTACTTAGCCTTGTTCTGTAGCTTATTTTTTTCCCTTTGAATAGAATGTGGTTAGATGTTTATCTATAATTAGCATTCTTTTTAGTAATTTATTTCCAGCACAGAATTCCTAAGTCAATGAAAATACACAGTGTATTTGTAATGCCCAGTATACACTTTTAAAAAGAGCCTGAGCATCATTCAGATTATATAACATCCTTGTCTAAGTGGACCTCTTTTTCTAGATACTAAGTCTAGTATGTTAAAACAGAATTTCTGAAATGAAAGGATTTGTTGAAAGGATTGAGATGCTAGACAAAATAAGAGGATAGTCTTGGGACAAATTACTTAAGTATCCAGGTGGTCAACAAGATAACTGTTGGAAAAATGCCCTTCACATCTAAGATGTTAGGATATTTTATAATGGAAAGTCACTTAGACTGAACTACTACTTCTTGCAATGGAAATAGGTAAGACATGGTGTTGCTTGATTGGTTGATTCTATTAGCCGAATGCTGTTTTCTTAATGGTGATTGTTAACACACAGAACAGGAATGTGATGCAGTTTTATTTTTTCTATGTTGGTTTAGCTCCAAGCTATAGTTAAAACAAATTTATTCTTATCTTCCAACCTGTCATCTGTAACTAAATTTAGGAAATCTCAGATTTCTTCTGTTAACAAGGGTCAAAGCTAAAATAAAATGAGTTCGCAAAATTAAAAACCTAGAAATCTAGAAAAGAAAATATTTTAAATTCTAGGAAGGGCATCAAATAGAACTGTTCTCATATTGCCAACCAGGTGTGTGACACTTGGCCTTGTTATAGATCTTCCAGTTTTATTTTCTGTGCTATTGAAAATGTCAATGTGTGACTTTCACAGCCTAGAAACAAAGTCAGAGAATAGTTGTGTTTATGGCTCTGGAGGAAGTTCTGTATAAAACTTGTTTTAATAACCATCGGATGCCTCCCCATCATTATTGATTAACTCAGTACTGATTATTTTGGTAAGGAAATTGATGAGTAAGTAAGTGAAATGAAGTCAGTATAATCTGATAATTCTGCATGGGATCTTTTTCTTCCCTCCTGTAATTCTTATCTTCGCCTGTTTGCTTTTGTGTAAATTAAATTGGAGTATGTACATATCCAAGCTTCCTTTTGTCTCAGTGACTCTATTCTCCAGGTTTTTTGGCTGTTTTTCTTCTACTACTGCCAAAGATTCTTTCTTATACCCTGTCCTATGAGCTGCTTATATTTTGATTTCAGCAGAGACCAAGAGTAAACATAATTAAGCTGTGTAAGTTGGTGCTGGTATTATGACAACTGTTTTCGAGCTTAAATCGTCTAATGGATTTGCTTTTCTTTAGTCTTTTTAAATAGGATGTTTCACCCAGAGATTTATAATGTTTGGTCCACAGACTCCCAGTGTTCCTCAAGACCCCTCAGGGGTCAATGAGGTTTAAACTATTTCATTATAATACTTAGATGGTATTGCTTTTAAATTCTTCTTTCATTTGTGTTGATGGTGCAAAAGCATTGACAGTTAAAATTGCTGGAGCCTTATCACAAGTCTAGCCAACTCTGCACTGTACTAGTAATCATTGTATTCACAAATATAAACTCACAATTTAAAACTCAGTTTTACTTAAGAAGTTCCTCAATGAAGCAGAAAAACTAAATTTTTACACACTAATTCTAAGTATGTATAACTTTTTAATACTTGGTGTGACAGCATAAGAAATATGCATAAAGAATTTCTGTTTTATATTGAAGCAAAATGTTGGATTATCTAAGTTCCAAGCATGGAGGCAACGTGAAAGAATGATTGACAAACAAACTATGTTTATTCAGGCTTATATATATGATAAAAGTCAGCCTATCACTTCACAAAAACTGACAACATGTGTTGTCCATAAAATAAGAGCATTTTGGCAAAACTTGGGTTTTAGAAAACATGTATACACCGACATGAGCTCGAAGGCTTTGAATTCTTTTTTTTTTTTTTTTTTTTTTTTTGCGGCACCGGGGTTAAAATAATCACCAGTGACCAGTGATTTAATTAACCTACTGAAGAATGAGGCCTCTCCAAAACCCCAAAAGAAGTAGACTTCAGGTTGTCATTGATAAGCATACTGTGGCTCCTGAACAATGGCAGCCTAGAGAGGGCATGTATGGAACCTTTGCACCCCTTCTCCTGGTCCTACCCTTCTCTTCCAACTGGACAGTCATCTGCATCCTTTGCATTACACAAGTAAGTATAAATAAGTTTCGTTGAACTTGTGAGGCTGCATTAGCAACTTAATCTGAGGAGCGAGCCAGGGAAACTCTGGTATACGATTAGTGGATTGAAAGTGTTGGTGACAATCTGGACTTGTGATTGACATCTGGAGTGAGGGGCTGTCTTATGGAACTGAGTTCTCGACTCATGAATCTGATGTTACCTCCAGGTAAACAGTGTCTTAACTGAGTTAAATTGTAGTGTCCTTTGGAAATTGCTTGGTGTGTAGGGAAAACATACCTGGTGTCATAAATGTTGAGTGTCTATGAGTGCAGAGAAAAAATGCTTTCTTTTTTCCTCTTTACAATATATAAGGAAATGTATCAATATTTGGAAGAACTGCATAATTAAATGAATATGTATTTTTCAAATAACCCCTGCATGATGTGACAAAATAGTGACTGAAGATTGATTCAATAAATTTTAATTAATGTAAATGAGTAAAAAGCTTCCTATGGTTTGATTACATATCATTACTAACTCTTAAGAGACTTTCTTTTGTTGAGTTTTGTTGCATTATCAAATGATGATTAAATGCCTAAAAAGACTATTATTAGCTATACCACCACATGTTTCCAACCATGTGTCTGATATTTAATATAATATATAGAATTATATCATTCTTTTTATCTTTTTATTTTGAAAAAGTATTGATTTCCTTCATTGACATTGTATATATTAAATGTTAATACTGTGTGTCATTTTAATTATGATTTTAAAGTAGATTAATATGTATTTTAAACTCCTCTGTTCTAATTTCATACATACACCATTAACATAAAAACCACATTAAAAATTTTCTTTACAGTCTTTAATAAGTTTTTTAAGCAGAATATATGTTCCTAAGACCAAAAAAATTTAGGAACTGCTTTTTATGCTCAGATTCTTCTTTATAATTAGAAGAGTTTTATAACTAGTTTGTAGGCAGAAGAGTGGGAATCATAAGTATAATGGGGTTTTTATTTTAGTACTGAAGATTGGATCCAGGGCTTTGCAGAATATTATGGTTTTTTAGTGTCAAACCGATTGTACTAATAGAAACAACTACTCTTTTTTCTAGGTTTGACTCAGCCTTTAGTACCATTTCTAGTAATGTTGGTGTATTGTGCTATAATTAATCAAATAACTTAGGCAGGGAGGTAGTTTAGAGTGTTGTACAATTTTCCTCTCATCAGCTACATTTTTTGCCAATTAATCATTTTTACTAATATTTAGCAATTCAGTCTGCAGCAAACATTTATACTCATTTAATTTTCATCTTTATTACCTTGTTATCTTCATTTTATAAATGAGGCAAAAATTGTAATTATATACAAATTATACTGCCAGAAATTGGTAAAGCCAAGTATGATGAACAAGAGAACATGGCATAAGAGAAAAAATATTTTCTTCAGGATAAGAGCTTAATTTGCAGCGTCCTCCACTAATTAATAAGCTATCTGTGTTTCTGTTTTAGTCATATTTAAGTCAGTTCCAACAGTTTCTTACTCTGTAAAATGGGAAATACAATTCTTTCAGTATTTAGGATTTATGAAATTAAACTAATATACATAAAGTGCCTACAGCATAGAAGACTCTCAATAAATAATAACTAATACCATCTGTAATTTACTCATACTTACTATTAAAAGTCAGTTCTCCTTTAGAGCTGTCTTGTAAGTCCTACTGATAACAGGAGTCCCAGATCATTCCCTAAACATCAAAATATTTGAGTAGGAATCTTGCCCATAAAGACAGTAAGTTAAGTAAGGGAGGAAACAGCTAAGAAAAACCAGGATTAACTTATTTTGTGAAATCTTTCTGTAGGTGAGTTCCTAAAGAACCTGGAAGAAAAAGAGGCTCTGTTAAATCAACTTTCTAGGGAAAAGTGTCACTTCACTCGGCAAATTGAAGAACTGAGAGGGCAGCTAGAAGAGGAAACCAAAGTAAGGCAACTCTTCTTTCCCACCAATAGCTTCACTGCATGTTCAACACATACACACACACACACACACACACACACACACACACACACAGAGAGAGAGAGAGAGAGAGTATGTGGTGAGTCAACCTCAGTCTCTTCTTCTATAAAATAAGAGAAACTGCCCTAGACGTAGTAAGAAAAACCCACGTCAGACCTTATATATGCCAGGAAGAGCTCTGATGACTGAAGGATCTTACTCAGTGATTCAAATCACTTCTATATCTTGTCATGTTTAGAGCAAGCAAAGTATGTGTTTCCATCTTGCATTATTTCTTTCACAGGTCATCAAGGCTCTATGTTTGACTCTGAACTCACAGAACAGTGAAATCAAATAATAAGACTGGAATAAAATAAATAGAACTGGGTTAGTTCAATATTACTTTTAACTTGTCAATTATAGAAATTAGTCACATATATATTATATCTCTTGTAATTATATATATATATGTATATATATATATATATATATATATACATATATATATATATATAAAATGTTGTTACTGACACCAATGAAAGTTTAGTAATTGACGTGAGGAATGAATTCTTTGAGCCCCAACACTGTAGGCTAACTCTTAGTTCATATTCATAGTACCTTGTTAGAAGACCCCAGAGTACCTCGCTTGCGTGTGATCTCATTGCAAAGTTATATATTCTGGGGGTAGAGTAATAAAAGTTCATCTCATGGAGTGGAGGTGAGTCTTTGTTTTAAAATACTGTGACATTTTATTCCTTTCACTCTCCTTATTTGCTATATTAAACATTTTTACTTTTTGAAAACTTTAAATTTTAAAAATTGAAATGTATCACTGTAATATGATGTGTTTAACTCTTTTGGGAAAGTACCTAGAAGGAGACTAGTTAGGTCAAATGGAATTTCTAGTTTTAGTTATTTGAAGAACTCCATATTGATTTCCATAGTGGTTACACTAGTTTACATACATATATACCCATGTTTATAGCAGTACATTTCAGCCTGTAAGTCCATAAACAGTGAATAGATAAAATGTGGTATTTGTACACAACTGAGTACCATTCTTCACTGAAAGAAGATGAACTTGAGTCATTTGTAGGAAAATGGGTGCATTTTGAGACCATCAAGTTAAGTGAAATAAATCGACCCACAAGTTTAAATATCACATGGTTTTGACTATATAAGAAGTCCAGATAACAAATAAAGAGCAAATTAAAAGATTTATAGTAGAAAGTAGGGAGATAGATCTTTTTCAAATGTGAAGGGAATCAAGAGATGGAAGGCCAGAGAAGAGAGGAAAGGAAAAGAGCATGAAAAAAAGGATAAAGGTTATGTAAGTGTACCAACTCCATACAAGGAATGGAAACATTAAGTACTGCAAACACCCACTAATAAAACTTTAAAAATTGACACATAAAATTCTTACATATGTATGGGATATGATATTATAATTAACATGGGTATGATGTGTAATGATCAAATCAGTGTAATCAGCGTTTCAATTTCTTCAGATGTTGCTGAAGAATATTTCAACATGTTGAGACCTTCAAACTCTTCTGTAGTTATTTTGAAATACATAATTAATTGTTGTTGATTATAGCTGCTCTATTGTATATAACAATAGAATTAGTTCTACCTCTCTGTGTTTTGGACCCATCATTCATGCTGCGCTTCTCTTCCCTTCCCCAGCCTCTACTGACTTTTATTCTACTCTTTGCTTTTATGTGAGTAACATTTCTGGTTTCTGAAAATGAGAGAGAACACGTCATATTCATCTTTCTATCCCTGACTTATTTCACTTGACATAATGTCTTCTACTTTCAATGATGTTGCTGCAAATGACAGCATTTCATCCTTTTAATAACTGGATAATATATATATATATATATATATATATATATATATATAGCATTTTTATTCATTCATGTGCCGTGTGGACATATTCATTGATCACCTATTTTTTTGCATATTGCTACAATAAACATGGGTGATCAGGTATCTGTTTGATGCAAAAAATGATAGCATTTTCTTTGGCTGTGTACCCTGAGGTAAAATTGTTGATTATATGTAATTCCATTTTCATCATTTTGAGGAACTTTCATACTGTTTTCCATAATGGCTGTACTAATTGACATTCCTATCAATGGTGAGAATATGAGAATTTCACTTCATATTCTCACCACTTTTTGTCGGGGGGGGGATCTATTTAATGATAGCCATTCTAGCTAGGGTGAGATGATATTTCATTGTTGTTTTGATTTGCATTTCCTTAATTATTCCTGTTACTGAGTATTTTTTTTCATGAACAGTAATACCTTGGTTTATGAATGCTTCTTTTTCTGAACAATTCAGTTTGCTAACAGAGCATTAGGCAAATTTTTTTTTCTTGTTCATGAACTCTACATAGGAGGAGAAACATAACTGCAGCCATCTTCCCCAGAATCATGGAACAAATTAAATTTGTGAATCAAAGCACCACTGTACTTTTTGACAAGTTGTATAACATTTGAGAAATGTCTGTTCAAACCATTTGTCCATTTTAAATGGCTTATTGGTTTTTTTTGCCATTGAGTTCTTTGGGTTCCTTATATATTCTGGAAATTAATCCCCATGAGATAAATTCATTGTAGTTTTTCTCCATCCTGTAGATTGTCGCTTGGCTCTGCAGACTGTTCCTTTTGCTACTGAGAAACTTAGTTTGATGTAATCACATCTGTCTCTTTTTGCTTTTGTTCCTGTTTGGCAACTTAATCAAAATGTCTTTACCTAAGCTTAATGTCACAAATTGTTTTCCCTATGCTTTCTTCTAGTGTTTTCAGGTTTTTGGGTCTTAAATTGAGATTTTTGATCCATTTTGACTTAATTTTTGTGCATGGTGAGATATAAGGATCTTAGTTCATTCTTTCTCTATGTGGATATCCAGTTTTCCCAGCATGATTTATTGACTATCCTTTGCTCGATGTATGTTCTTGCTGCTTTTGTGTAAAATCAGTTGTCTTTATTTTATTTTATTTTATTTTATTTTATTTTATTTTTTTGAGACAGGGTCTCACTATGCAGTTCATGCTGGCCTTCAACTCACTTTGTAGCTCAGGCTGATCTTGAATTTGCAAAGATCCTCCTGCCTCAGCCTCCCAAGTGCTGGAATTACAGGCATGTGCCACCATGCCTTGCTCAATCAGTTGTCTTTAAATAAGTTAACTTCAAAACATTATGAAATCAACAATAGTTACCATAATACCTTTTGATATTTTCAAAATAGCTGCAGATAACTTCAGACATAGTAAAAATCAAATAGAACAGAATAGAATAGAAACAATAACAACTAGACAATGATTTTGTAATGTTTTGAAGTCCTGTATCACTTACACTTGTTTGTTTTGATTGGTTTTATTCTTTTACCTTCCTTAAAATGAAACAAAAATAAAAAAATTTTTAAAAAATAAGTTAACTTCTAGGTTTTTCATTCCATTCATTAGTTTATATGCCTGTTTTTATACCAGTATGCTGTTATGTCGATTAGGATAGCTTTAGTATGTTTCAAATCAAGTGTCATAATTCTTCTAGCTTTATTTTTGTTTGTTTGTTTTGCTCAGAATTATTTAGGCTATTCTGGGTACTTTATGATTTCATATTAATTTTATGATTTTCTTTACAGTTCTGTGAAGAATTTCCTTGGAATTTCCATGGGGGTTTTACTGAACCTGTAGATCACTTTAGTCAAACAGACATTTTAAAAATATTGTCTTTAAATTCATGAACATGGGATGCCTTTCCATGCTTTTGTGTCTTCTGTGATTTCTTGTACCAGTGTAGAGATCTTTTATTTCTTTGATGAAATTAATTTCTAGGTTTTGTTTGTATTGTGGATATTGTAAATGCAACTACCCTTTTTTTTGGCAACAGGGTCTTATTGTTGTAGCCCACATTGGCCTCAAATTCATGATCTCTCTGTCTCATCCTTCCAAGAGTTGAGATTACAGGCATGTTCCACCATTCCCATTCCCTTTTTCAGCTAGTTCATTATTGGAGCACTAATGTTAATGTTCTATATGCTTCTTTTACATCCTGCAACTTTACTAAATTTGTTTAATAGTGGCAATAGTTTTTAAGTGGTGTCTGAGTATTTTATTGTATAAGATCTTATCTTTTGCAAATCGGAATAATTTAATTTTTTTCTTTTTCAAATTGGATGCCCTTTTATCTCTTGCTTAATTGCTCTGGGAAAAAAAACCCCTTCCATTTAACTTCTTTTTAACAATGTTAAATAGAAGTGCTGCCAATGCATGTCCTTCTTTTGTTATACATTTAAGAAGTTCTTTCAGCTTTTCTATCTAGCATGATGTTTGTCGTGAGTTTTTCATATATAGACTTTTTTGTATTGAAGTACATTCCTTCAGCATCTATTTTCTTTGAAGTTTTCTGAAATTATGCTGATTTTTTTGTGTTTATTGAGATGGTTATATATTTTTATCAATCTGTTGGCATGCTGTATTATGCTTATTGATTCATGTATGTTGCATTCCTGGGATAAATTTCGCTTGATCATGGTATATAATATTTTTGAGGTAGTGCTGATTCCATTTGCTAGCATTTTGTTGTGAACTTCTGTATCTATGCTTGTCAGGGACATTAGGTTTAGTTCTGTCTCTCTCTGCCTCTTTTCCTCTTTTTTGTGTTTTTACCTTTTTGTTTTTTCTTTGGAATATGTTTGTGATAAATAAAGTTTACACTCATTTGGGGAAACTGGTACATACATATCATGTATTGACATTTCCAAACCCTTTTCTCCCAACTGTTCTACCTGATTCTCCTAGTCCCCTTCTCCCAGTTTCTCACCATTTCTCTTTTATTTTACTCTTTATTTATATTTGGGTTTTTCATATAAGAGAAGCCATATGATATTTAATCATTTGTGTCTGTTTATTTCACTTAACATTATGGTCTCAAGATCCATATGTTTTCTTATAAGTGAAGTAAGTTCATTTCTCTGTGGCTGAGTACAATCGCATTGTGCATATATACCATATTTTCTTTATTCATTCTTCTATTGATGGGAACCTAGGCTGTTTCCAAAGTTTAGATATTGTGAGTTGGGCTGTAATAAACATGGCTATGCATATATGGCTATAGTATAATGACTTTATTTTTGAGAATATACCCAGGAGAGATATAGCTGGGTCAAATGTAATTTCTATTTTTATTATTTTGGGGAGTCTTCATACTAACTTTTATAGTAGTTATATCAGCTTATATTCCCACCAACAATCTAGAAGCATGTTCTTTTTCCCCCATATCCTTGTGAACATTTGGTATTTATTGAATTCTTGATAATAGCCATTATGACTAGAGTAAGATGGAATCCCAGAATTGTTTTTATTTTCATTTCTCTAATGGCTAAACATGTCGAACATTTTAAAATGTAGTTCTTGGCCATTTATACTTCTTTGAAGAGTATCTTATTTCATTGGTCCATGTTTTCATTGGGTCATTTAGGGTTTTGGGGGTCTGATTTTTAGAAATTCTTTATGTATTTAGATATTAGTCTTCTATCAGAAGAATAGCTGGCAATTTTCCCCTTTTCTGTGGGTTGTCTCTTCACACTGTTGCTTGTTTTCTTTGTTGTGCAGAACCTTTTTTAATTCAGTATAATCCTATTTGTTGATTCTTGGCATTAATCTTTGAAGTATTGCAGTGGTGTTTAGAAAGACTTTGCTTGTGCCTATGGACTGAAGTGTTTGCTGTGTTATCTTCTAGCACTTTCAGCATGTCTGTTTCTATTTCTAGATCACTGATCCATTTTGATTTGATTTTAATATAGGATCAGAGATATGGGTCTAGTTTCATTCTTCTACATGTGGAAAATCAGCTTTTCCAACACTTTTTATCCACTGTATATTATTGCTTCCCTTTTCAAAGATAAGATGGGTAAACGTGTATGAGGTTATTATTGTGTTTTCTATTCTATTCCATTGGGCTATAGGTGTATTTTTATGCCAGTCTATGTTGTTTTTGTTACTATAGCTTTGTAGTATATAACTTGAAATGCACAACTGTGATGCTTCTTACTTTGCTCATTTTGCTCGGGATCACTTTAGCTAGTCTGGGTCTCTTCTGGTTCCATACAAATTTTAAGATTTTTTTTTCTAGTTCTTTGAAGGATGCTATTGGTAGTTTGATAATAATTACATGAAATCAATATGTTGCTTTTGAAAATATTGATTGTGATAATCCAGTAACAGGGTATGTCTCTCCATTTTTTAATGTGTTTTTAAATCTTTCTTCAGAGTATTATCATTTTCATTACAGAGGTCTTTAACCTCCTTGGTTAGGTTGGTTCCTAAGGATTCAATGTTTCTGAAGCTAATGTGAATAAGATTGTTTACCTGATTTCTTGCTCAGTGATTTCATTATTGGCATGCAGAAGCACCCTTGATTTTTGTGCCTGTATTTTGTATCCTACCACTTTGGTGAGTTTGTTTACTAGATCTAAGGGTATTTCAGTGGAATTTTTTGAGTCTTCAATGTGAAACGTTGTATCACCTGTAAATAAACACAGTTTGACTTCTTCCTTTCCTGTATGTATGTTTGTATGTTTGCATGTATGTATGTATGTATGTATGTGTAAATATATGTAGATTGTTTATTTATCACATTGTTTTGCCCTGCCTGTGTGTTCTGGCTAATGATTGGAGAATTATATTGAAGAGGAATGATGAGATGACACTTTGTCTTACTCCTGTTTCAGAGAGAATATTTTCAGTTGTTCCCCATTTAGTATATCGGCTTTAATCAATGTCATAAATGGCTTTAATCAATTGGAGCTTTTATCTTTCAATACCTATTTTCTCCAAGGATTTTATACTGAATGAATGTTGGATTTTTCAGTCTTTTTCTTCATGTATTGAGATAATCATGTGATTTTCATCCTTGACACAATTCACGCGGTAACATTTATTGTTTTACATATGTGTTGAACATTGCAGATCAGTCGTGATACAAAACTGCTTCTATAGTAGAATTTTTTAGCAAGTAGGTTTTTCTCTATAATGTACTGTTGGCTTTGGGTATGTTTCAGCGTGCCCATACCTACTGTACTTATTGAAAATACTGAATTCACTACCTATCACTGCCTTGCGAAAAGAGGGTAATTACTAGTAATAACAACATCCAAAGAGCCAAGCATATATCAACACTTAATTTAAAACTTGTTTTAAAAATTTTCAACTCTTTAGGTAATCCAGGAAAGTGAAAGGTTAGTACTGAAGAAGGATCCACTAGGACCTTGGAGAAGAAAATGAGAAAACTAAAATCAAATAATATCAAATAAAAACAGAAAAACAAGTAAAGGAAAAGTGATAAAACAGATTTTGATGATATTATTTTTATGTCTAAATATTAAGTGGGGAAAGGAGATTTGAAAGGTCATCTGACGGGGAGAGAGAAAGAAAAGAGAATAAATATAAGTGAAAAGAGGACAAGGGTTTTGGGTGTTGGAACCAGATAATTACTCGTCTCTGCATGCAGAAACCCAACGTTGGAAGACTCAAGGAGTGACCTTTGTGGATGCAGAACCTAATACGTCAAAGTAAATCACTGTAGAAATTCAGACAATAATCCACACCCATACAAAGTTGCATACACTTATACCCCACCTCCACAATTTGAAAGTGAAGGAGTCTGAGGATACAGATTGCTGAGTCTGTCTCATAAGCCAGCTGTAGGCAGGTTTGGAAGGAGGCCCAAAGTGCCACCCAATTCCTGTGCTGCAGTATTTAGCCCACTGTATACCAGGTGCCTCTGTTCTGCTCATGATCCATGGTGAGGCACTTATTCTGCTCCCTCCAGTGGGTTTCAGCCATGGTTTCTCTGGTGGTTATGCACTTTGAGAGTATTCGCCCCTTTCCTTCTCATACCATCTCTGGACTTCTGAACAGTAGCATTTGCTTAGATTCACAGATCCAAGATGACTCATTTACTCTCAACCTGACGTCGTGGAAGTCCTGAGTTCAATTCCCGATATTGAGTGACCATGACAAATCCACGGTGCACATTCTTTTCACAGTGCTGTGTCTTCCAAACAGAACAAAACAGTGAACCTTCTTCTTCCAGCTGTGGTAACTGAGGCCATTGTCCTCAGGCCCCACCGATCCAGCATGGCTTGCTCGAGCTTCCCCTGTAGAAATGGAACAAGAGAATACCTCCTTGCCTTGATGCTTGCCATCAGCTGCCAGGCCACCACAGCACATTCATGCATTTTTATCTTTATTATTGTCTGCCTGGGATACTTTGAAGGATCTGTTATAAGTTTAGAAAGTCTTCTGTTCAATCTAGCTTCATAGGGCTCAGAACTCTGTGTGTGTGTGTATATATATATATATATATATATATATATATATATAATTTTTTTTTTGGTACTGGGGAGCAAATTCAAGACCTCACAGTTTGCAGGCAGGTGCTCATGCTGCTGAACTAAATCCCTAGCACTTCAGAACTGTACTTTTTACTGGACATATTGAGTTCTTCAAGATTTCTGATTGGTTCGTTTTTAAGATTTCCAATTTTTGTTGTATTTCTCAATCATAGCATTGATTATTTTCCTACTTTCA
>RJWT010033722.1:0-13841 GCA_004365215.1 Cuniculus paca
TTAGCAAGGAAAAAAAGAATTAGAGCTTTGAAAATAAAAAAAGAGCTAATGGGAAAGCTAGAAACCATAAAGAAACTAGAATAACAAAAGACGTCACATGGAAAAGAATGAAACAGTCCAGAATACTAACCCAGGCTTCTGGGGAGAAGGTAATGCCACAAACACAAGGTTAAGTCCAAAGAGAGTAGTCAGGGAGAGGCAGCAGGGAGAAAAAACAGACTGGCATTGCTAGCCCCAAGAAAAGCCCATAGTTATTATAAGCTACAAAGAAAGTATGCATTTCACTCTGCAAGTGACTTCTTTTACATGGCAGGCTTGCATTGAAGAAAAAATTCACAGCAGCATCCACCATAGTTGTCTTGGTTACTTTTTTCTTGTTGTCGAGACAAAATACCAGATGCTCAACATGAAGGAAGGAAAGGTTTATTTCTCACAATTTTTGGAGGTTTCAGTCCATACTCAGCTGGATCCAAGGCAGGTTGGTATGGCTGAGGGGCAGCCACTCATGGTGGCTGCAAGCAAA
Source organism: Cuniculus paca (assembly GCA_004365215.1). NCBI lineage: Eukaryota > Metazoa > Chordata > Mammalia > Rodentia > Cuniculidae > Cuniculus > Cuniculus paca. Next base: position 524 of record RJWT010033722.1, read on the forward strand.
AAGAGTGAGCAGGGCAAAAGAGGGGGGAAAACATGCCTTCTTCCCTCCCTTATATTGTATGCTAGCTCCACCCCTGGGTGGGTGCAGCACTCACACCACCAATCCCTGTGCTAGACAATGAACCAATCAAAATTCTAGTTTCAGCTGCCTTCATGTCTGCATGAGGCTTGGGGGGCCACCTAGATACAAACCATAACAGATGTAATCAGAGGTGATTTTGAGAAGGGGTTTATTGTTTAAAAATGAGTTATATGGAGAATAAGAAGTCATGGAACACTATGCTTCAGGGGCCTCTAGGGTCACCCTACCACAGTGACTTGGTGGGAGACAGCAAGAAGAGGCAGTTGTGGAGAAGGGGGAGCCTAGTAATAGACCCAGAACAGTAAGCTTAGGTTGTAAAAGGCATAGGGGTCTTACCCTCTGTGGTGAGAAGCCTGGCCGACTGTACGTGATTTTCTGGAGGAGAAGTAGGTCTGGAGGTACTGACATTAAGTCTAGCAGAATGCCCTCCCCCACTTGCTGCCTGCTTTCAGCATATAGCTCAGTAGTTTGTTTTTCCCACCTGCCAATGTGATCAGGGATATGCCTCAGTGCATATGGTTGCCACATCATGGTGTAGTTATACAGTGGCCTCTGGAACAACAGGAACAAACACCTCATGAGTTGGAAATAGCAGTGACTTATGGTACACAAGGGCACAAACATTAAGAGCTGCTGCAATGACTATAGCCAGAAGGTAAATACCACACCATTGACTACCCATACCTAGCAAGAAAGTGAGGCAAAAATTAATTGAGGCCAAAAATCCAATACAATCAATGAATCAAAGAACTGGTCATTTAAAATAATAAACAAAATAGATAAAACCTTAGCCAATCCTATAAAAAAAATCAATGCAACTAGAAGTGAAAAATGTAAAACCACCATAGAAATACAGAAGATTATAGTAATTATTTTGAAAACCTATAGTCCAACAAATTAGAGAATCTAGAAAAAAATAAATTCCTAGATAATATGAATCACCAAAACTGAACCAAGAAGATATAAAACCCTGAATAACAGGCAATGATATTGAAGAAGTGGCAAACAAACAAACAAAAAACTACCAAATAAGAAGGTCCTAGGTTCCAATGGAGTCACTGCTAAATTGTACAACAACTTCAGGAAAAATCTAGTGAAAATATGAATCAAATTCTTTTTTTTTTTTTTTTGCAGCACTGGGGATTGAACTCACGACCTTACACTTGCCAGGAAGGCGCTTAGACCGCTGAGCTAGATCCCCAGCCCTGGTGTTTTTGAGACAGGGTCTCACTATGCCATTCAGGCTGGCCTTGAGCTCACTTTGTAACCCAGGCTGGTCTCGAACTCAAAACGATCCACCTGTCTCAGCCTCCCAAGTGCTGGGATTACAGGTGTGAGCCACCATGCCCGGCTTCAAATTCTTTAATGATATTGAAAGGCAAGGAATACTCTAAAACTCATGCCTGGAAGCCAGAATTACCCTGATTGCAAAAACAGAAAAGAAACCAACCAAAAAAAGAGAATTAAAGGCCAATCTCTTTAATGAACATAGATGCAAAACTCAACAAAAGACTAATAAACAGAATGCAGCAAATCATCAAAAAGGTCAAGATTAAGTGGGATTCATCTCAGGCATGCAAGGATGGCTCAACATATACAAATCAATAAATGTAATACATCACATAAACTGAAGCAAGGACAAAAATCACATGATCACATCAATTGATACAGAAAAAGTTTTTTACAAAATCTAATGTTCATTTATGATAAGAACCTGAAAAAATGTATATACAAGGACTTTTCTCAACATACCGATAAAAGCCATTTATGACAACCCTACCACCAACATCATATTAAATGGCAAAGAGGTAAAAGCTTTCCCCTTGAAATAAGAAAGAAATGAGGATGTTCACAAACAAGCATGTCACTATCACCACTCCTGCTTAACAGTGTGAGAGGTATTAGCAATGACAATCAGCCAAGAGAAAAATAAGAGATATATACAGAAGAAGACAAATTTTTTTTTTACAGAACATGATCCTCTACACAAAAAAGAAAAAAATCCACCAAAAGACTCCTAGAAGTAATAACCAAATTTGGTAATGTAGCAAGATACAAAATCAATAGCATTCTTACCAACTCAGCTCTGGGAGGCAGCAGCCAGCCCTGCCCCCATGCACATACCAGCCACCACTGCAGATACTTCCCACCCCAGGTAGCCAGCACAGGCTGGGAAAAACAGCAACCACCCCTGCACCAGCATACCCAGTGGCCACCATTGGATACTCATAGCCAGCACTGGCCAGGAGACCAAAAAGTCACACTTAGGAGAAATTGTAGCCCATGTGGGAAGTGCCTGGGATCCCCTACCCACTTGTTTGGAAGAACCCAGGAAAATGTCAAGACAAAGAAGCAAAAGGCAGTCTCTGGCCTCCAACCCAAGCAGAGCAAGTTCAGGAGATGTAAACATGGAAGAGATTGGGAACTGCACACCTGAAGTTTCTGAAGTGGTGGCAACTGAAGTAAAGAAACAACTTTTTGAGGCTATAAAAGAAATTAGAACAGAAATACTCTCTCAGGTCAAAGAAGAAATGAAAAACATAATAAAAGAATTGCTAAGCATCTCTAAGAACACATAGATAAAAAAATAGAGGAGCATAAGAAAATGAGGGAAATCTTGAATGAACAATATAAAAAAGATTTAGAATGCATGAAACAGATTCAAACAGATATCCAGGAAATTAAAAACACCATTGAAAACTGGCAAAACAGATTGAGAGAAACTGAAGATAGACTTTCAGACCTTGAAGTCAGGTTTGCAGCTTGCAATCATGAAAGATCTCTTTAAAATAACAAGGAACCAGGAAATAACGATTCAATGACTGCAAGACGATGCAAAGCAAAATAATTTAAGAATAATAGGTGTCAGTGAAAAAGCAGAGGTCAACACAATGACATTAAAATTCTATTTACAGAAGTTATAGCAGAAAACTTCCCAAACATGAGAAAAAGATGTGATACACAGATAAGTGAAGCATATAGAACTCCAGCTGGCCATAACCAAAATAAATCTACACCCAGACATATAATAATCAAGATTCCAGAAATTCAACACAAGAACAGAATATTAAAAGTTGTTAAAGAAACAGATCACCTATAAAGGAAAATCCATCAGAATCACAACAGACTTCTCAACACAAACCATCAAGTCAAGAAGAGCTTGTAGTGAAGTATTTCAAGTCCTGAAAGAAAACAACTTCCAACTCACATTGATGTACCCTACAAAACTATTTTTCAAAATTAATGGAGAAACAAGATATTTGCATGACAAGGAACAACTGAAGGAATTCACGACAGCCAAACCAACACTGCAAACAATACTGAAGGACATTCCAGAGAGAGATTAAAAAAAAAAAAGACCATGGTTCCAGGAACAGCAGCAGAGGGGGATCACTGAGTGGGGCAGACAATTGAATGGAGGGGAAAAGTAGGCAACCAGTGGCAGGAAAATAGCATGGCAGAGATGAGCCAGTGCATGCTGGTCATAACCAATAATGTAGATGGTCTCAATTCACCAGTAAAAAGAAACACAGGCAGAGTCCATCAGGAGACAGGATCCATCGATATGCTTTATATAAGAAACACACGTAAGTCAAAAGGGGGTTCACAGGCTGAAAGTCAAAGGAGAGAGAACAATGCTCTAAGTGATGGGGAACCAGAAAGAAGTAAGGGTAGCTTGCCCATCAGCTGCAGAGTGGATAAGAAAGATATGGCATTTTTATACAATGAAAAGCTACTCAGCTATAAAGAATGATAACCTTGAGGCTCTTATAGGTAAATGGATACAACTTGAGATCATGCTCATGGGTGAAATGGTTCAGAGTTACATGGGTAAACATCCTATTATCTCCCTAGTATAAAACTAAAGGGGTTAGTGGGATCCAAAATGCACAATAGATATTGTAAAAGTGAAAGGGGAGGAAATGTCTAAAAAGGGAAGGCAGTGGCCATTGTTAATCTATTATTGTGTTTTGAAATCCTGTATTGTTTTCATTGTTCTGTTTAGTTAGGTTTTATTCTGTCTTGTTTTGTTTGATTTTATTATATTTGATGGCATGGACAGCTATTTGAAACATAACAAAATGTATTATGGTAGCATTATAGATTTCCTATTATCTTGTTTCAAAGCCCTATATTGCTTTACTTGTTTTCTTTTGATTGATTTTATTTTATTTTGTCTTGTTTGATTTAAGCAGCTACTTTGGTAGCTACTTTGGTAGTTTGGTATAACCAGCTACTTTGAAGATAACAAGATGCATTATGGTAACCACTGTTGTATTCCTATTGTCTTGTTTTGAAGTCCTGTTTTGCTTGCATTGTTTTGTTTTGATTGGTTTTGTTCTGTTCTGTTTTGTTTGATTTTATTGTGCCTGATGGTATGGGTGGTTATTTTGAAGATAACAAGAGGCATCATGGTAGCCATTATTGATTTCCTTTTATCTTGTTTTGAAGAATTGTATCACGTTCACTGTTTTGTTTTGATTGACTCTATTTTGTTTTATTTATTTCAGTTTTATTCTCTTCAAAATAAAAAAATCAATAGCATTCCTATACATAAATAATAAACTGACTAAGAAAGAAATTAAGAAATTAACACCTTTCACAATAGCATCAAGAAAAATTTAGTAAGTAACCAAACCAAGGAAGCAAAAGTGCTCTGCAATGAAAACTACAGTACTCTTAAAAAAATCAAAGAGGACATCAGAAAATGGAAAGATATTCCTTGTTTCTGGATAAGTAGACAAATATTGTCAACATGGCTTTACTTCCACAACTGATATAAAGATTTAATGCAAGCCCAATCAAACTGCCAATAGCAGTTCCTCACAGAACTATAGAAAACAATCCTAAAATTCACATGGAACCAGAAAAGATCCAGAATAGCATAAGCAATACTAGCAACAAGAGCAAAGCAGGAGTTGTCACAGTGTCAGACTTCAAGTTATAATGCAGGGCTGCAGTGATGAAACAGCATGGTACTGGCACAAAATCAGACGTGTGGATTGATGCAACAGAGTGGAAGATCCAAAGACACCCCAGGCATATTCATCTATCTCAACTTTGACAAAGGGGCTTAAAACACATATCAGAGGAAAGACAGCCCCTTTAATAAATAGTGCTGGAAAAACTGGCCATCTACATGCAGAAGATTGAGTCTACACCCATATCTCTCACCTTACTAAAATCAAAATGGATCAGAGATATAAATATTAAAATAGAAACCCCAGCTGGGCATGGCTGTATATGCCTGTAATCCCAGCACTCAGGAGGCTTAGGCAGGAAGATCACAGCAAGTTCAAGGCAAGCCTGGACTACAAAGTGAGTTCAAGGCCAGCCTGAACTATACAGAAAGACCCTGTCACAAAGAGCCAAAAAAATCTTCTGAAAGATAAAATAGGTAAAACTCTTGATAGCACAGGCAAGGAATTTCTGAACATAACCTCAATAGCACAAGAAATAAATTCAAGAATCAACACATGGGATCATACCAAATTCAAAAGCTCTGCAGAGCAAAAGAAACGACCAATTACAGAATGTGGAAAAAATTTTCCAACCAATCCTGAGAGGACTAATATCTAGAATATATAAAGGACTCAAAAAATTTGGGGCAACTGAAATGAATACTTCTAAGAAGTATAAATGCCCAATAAATACATGAAAAAATGTTCAACATCTTTAGTTATTAGAGAAATGCAAATTAAAACAACATTGTCACTAATGAAGAATGAATTGGGGAGAGGAGACCAAGATGACAGAGCAGTAAGCAGCAGAAACAACAGCCTCTCTGAGAGTCACCATCCAGACACTGGAATATAACATCATGAGGAGGACAAGAAGCAGGGAAGTAGGTCCACTAGGCCCAGGAAGAATCTGAAGTGCAAATTGAAGCTGACAGAGGGAGTGAAGATAGAAACTCCAATGAAGAAGGAGATAGCCAGTGGCACCTTCTCTCTGAGATGGAACTTACTGCACAAGAGAAGCAGTTCAAACCTGTGGACCCAGAGTGATGGCTGACAATCCCAGAGACCTCTATGGAGAGATGAGGTAGTGGCGGGGAGCAGCAGACATGAAGGACTGCACTTGCTGGCAATGAGTGCAGAGGACTTAGTCCTCCCACAGGAGAGAGTGATTAGCCAGGAGCCATCTTGGAGATGGGCTAGATTAACCCAGAATCCAGAACTGCTGCCAGCTCCATCAAGCAACTCCCAACTGGGCTCAGACCCACGGAAATTACTTGGATGGCAGCAAGCCCAATGAGTCTGGTCTCAGGGCAGGCCTGCTGACATTATCTACTACCCCACCAGAAAGCTACTGCTGGCTTGCTGGGAGAAATCTGCACAGATCAGGACGCTATCTCCACACATTGTCTACCAGAGAAAAACCAAATAGAACCCTGGAAGTGGACATTTTTTTTCTTTACTTTACTTTCTTTTTCTTTCTTTTTCATTGTTTGATCTTGTTTTTGTATGAGTGTGAACGTGGTTCCTACCTTCTTTGTGGTTGTGGTTCTGTTCTATTCTTCTTTTTATCTCTTCCATCTCTCATTTCCTTCAGTCTTCTGTACCAGTTTCCTAAAGTTGGCATAATCCCCCTTTGTCCTCTGATCTTGCTTCTAATCTCTTCCTCTTCTTCCACTTCTCTATTTTCTCCTTAATCCAATTTAAATTCTAACCCCTAAGGGCAAAATTGACTTGTACACTGCATATAATTTCCTGGTTTGTTTTAGATTTTGTTATATAATCACAAATCTAGTTTATACAGTTAAAAGGGGCAAATTAAGGGTTAGTTCAGTTTGTCATTTGCTTGGATTGTTTGATGCTACTGGTACCAGTATAGCCAAAATTGACATAATTGTTCCAAACAACTGTTCATCCTGGTATTCCATGAGTGAGATTAACTAAGGGTCACAGAAAATACCATGGCACAGTACCAAAGAACCAGGGACTGGGCCAAACAAGCAACAATTGCTCATCTCCAACAAACTGAAGAGATAAGCTCTTCCAACAGACTCAAACCCAAAAATCAGTTACACCTGGAAGATACCTCAGAGAAGTAGCCATCATCTAGGGATCCTAAATACTAGCAATAAAGCAACCTACCACAGGCAATTTACAAGCATCACCCCAGAAACTGAACTAAAAAAGAAAGAAAAAATGAAAAGACACTTAAACAAAATGCAACCCAAGACATCAAGTTCACCAAAGGCAAATCCAGGGGGCAAATAGGTAGGACAATCCAAAAGCCTCCCACCTGGCCTCCCTGAAGTGGTAACATCAAGGCAATTGAGTGACACTCTGGAGAAAATGAAATCAGAAATAATTTCTCAGATGAAGACCATGCTTAGTGATGCCAGAGCAGATACAGAAAAAAAAAAAAGACGAGCTTAAGAAAATTATAGAAGTTCAGTATATGAAAGAAACGGAATCCATAAAGCAGATTCAAGCAGATAACCAGGAGAATAAAAATTCCACTGAAAATATTTGAAGCAGATTAGGCCAATGTGAGGGCAGCATCTCAAATGCAGTTAGAAGACAGGCTTGCAGTTAGCATTCAGGAAAAGAAAGATTTCTCAAAAATAGCAAAGGACCATGAGAAACCACTCATCCAGTGGTTTCTGGATGAGACAAAGAAGAATAATTTAAGGTTGGTTGGAGTTAATTAAAATGCTGGAAATACTACAAATGACATTAAAAATGTTCACATATGTCATGACAGAAAACTTCCCCAGTAGGGAAAAAAGAGTTTGACATACAGATAAGTGAAGCATATAGAACTCCAATTAGCCATGATCAAAAAAACAAAAAAAAAATTCTAGTCAGACATAGTGTAGTCAAGATTCCAGAAAGTCAACAAAGAATAGAATCTTAAAAGCAGTTAGGGAAAAGAAACAAATTACTTATAAAGGAAAGCCCAACAGAATTACAGCTGAGTTCTCAGCACAAACTCTCAAGTCAAGGAAAGTCTGGAGTGAAGTAACCCAAGCTCTAAAGGAAAACAACTTTCAACCTGGATTGATGTATCCCACAAAACTCTTTCAAAACTGATGGAGAATTAAGATACTCTCATGACAAAGAACATCTGAGGAAATTCATAACCACCAAACCAGCACTCCAAAATGTTCTGAAGGGCATTACAGAAAGAGATAATAAGGACTACAGTTCCACAAACCCCAACAGAAGGAATGCACTAGGCAAGGCAAACAATTAGAGAGAAGACGGAGACCAAACAACAGGAAAATAACATGACAAGGATAAGTCAATACATATCAGTTATAACCATCAATGTTAATGGTCTCAATTCACCCATCAAAAGACACAGAATGGCAGAATAGATCGAGAAGCAACATCCAGTAATACGCTGCATTCAAGAAACACATTTAATTCAAAAAGAAATTCAGGCCAAGCCTGGTGGCACACGCCTGTAATCCCAGCACTCTAGAGGCTGAGACAGGAGGATCATTGTGAGTTCAAGACCAACCTGGGCTACAAAGTGAGCTCAAGGCCAGCCTATGTGGCATAGTGAGACCCTGTCTCAAAATGACAAGGGCTGGGGATTTAGCTCAGTGGTCTAAGCGCCTGCCTGGCAGGCATGAAGTCATGAGTTTGATCCCTGGTGCTGCAAAAAAAAAGAAGAAGAAAAGAAAAGAAATTCATAGACTGAAAATCAAAGGATAGAAAACAATACTCCATGTGACAGGAACCCAGAAAAAGGCAGGGGTAGCTATTCTACTTGCAGACAAAGTGAATTTCAAACCAAGACTAATTCTTTTAGAGGTAAAGAAGGTCACTACAACCTTGGAAAGGGAACAATCAAAGAGAAAGAGATAACAATCATAAATATATATGCAACAAATACCAGTGCACCCAACTATATAAAACAAATACTAATGGACATGAAAAATCAAGTAAGCCCTAATACAATTGTATTGGGAGACCTCAATACAATTAGAAAAAAATTAATACAACTAGAAAAAAATTCATAATGAAATATTAGAACTGGGCCAAGCTTTTGAACAAATGGACTTAGTAGATATATAGAGAATGTTCCACCCCATGACATCAGAATACACACTCTTCTCAGGTAAACTGAGATACTCTCCAAAATAGATCACATACTGGTCCATAGAACATGCTTAAGTAAATGCAAAGGAATTCAAATTATCCCACGCACACTATCAGCCCACAGTGCAATGAAATTGGAAATCCATGGCAAAACAAACCACAAGAACTTCATAAACACATGGAAATTAAATAGCACCCTGCTGAACAACCAATGGGTCACAGATGAAATTAAAGAATAAATTAAAATTAGACAATTTTTTTTTCACGGCACCAGGGATTGAACTTGTGACGTGCTTGCCAGGCAAGCATTTATGCCACTGAGCTAAATCCCCAGTCTTTGTCTTTTTGAGACAGGGTTTCACTATGCCATTCAGACTGGCCTTGAGCTCATTTTGTAGCCCAGGCTGGTCTTGAACTCACAATGATCCTCCTGCCTCAGCCTCCCGAGTGCTGGGATTACAGGCGTGCACCACCAGGCCTGGCAAATTAGACAATTTTTACAGTTGAATGATAACAATACAACATACTGGAACTTATGGGACACAATGAAAGCAGTTTTAAGAGGAAAATTTATAGCAGTAAACACCCATATCGGGAAACAGAGCAAGTGCATAACAACAACTTAACAGTGAACCTCAGACTTCTAGAAAATGAAGAGCAACTAAGCCAAAAGCGCAAGCAAGGGTGGAAATTGTAAAGATTAGAGCAGAAATTAACACACTAGAGACTAAAAAAAAATACAAAGAATCAATGAATCAAAGAGTTGGTTCTTTGTAAGATTAAATAAAATTGACAAACCCTTAGCCAACCTTATCAAAAGAAAGAAAAGACTCAAATACATGCAATTATGAATGAAAAGGGTGAAATCACTGATCCTGCAGAAATTCAGAATGCTACCTATATCTACTTTGAAAACTTGTATTCTAATAAGATGGAAAATACAGAAGAAATGGACAGATTCCTAGATACATATGAATTACCAAAGCTGAATCAAAAAGATATAAAAATCCTAAATAACCCAATATCAATAAATGAAATCAAGTGGCACATCCAGAGGTCCCGAGGATCTGTCTCTTGCTTCAACAGTGTTTGGATGGAATAGACCTGGGGACTCCCTTTGTTCACCTTCCATCTACCTTCCAGGTACAAACTTTGGGACCATCTTCTCAACCATCTCCTCCTTCCAGGACTGGCCAATACCATTCTTTTGTGGGTAGCTCCTTATTGCTGATCAGTCATGACCTCTCAGATTCATCAGAATTATTCCACTGAGGTGGAGGCTGCCGTCAACTGCTTGGTGAACCTGCATCTGTGGGCCTCCTATACCTATCTCTCTCTGGGCTACTACTTTGACCACGACAATGTGGCTTTGGTGGGCGTGGGCCGTTTCTTCCATAAGCTGGCCAAGGAGAAACTCGAGGGCACCAAGTGTCTCCTGAAGATGCAAAACCAGCACAGTGGCCACACTCTCTTCCAAGACATGCAGAAGCCTTCTGAAAATGAGTGGAGTAAAACCCTGGATGCTATGGAAGCTGCCCTGACTCTGGAGAAAAACCTGAACCAAGCTCTTCTGGATCATCATCATGCCTTGGGCTCTGCCAAGACAGACCCCCATATCTGTGATTTCCTGGAGAACCACTTCCTAGATAAGGAGGTAAAGCTCATCAAGAAGATAGGGGACTTATGCATGGGTGCTGCCAGACAGGGGACATCCACAGCCAAGCCTTTCCCCGTGAGTCAGTGCCATTATGGACTGTGGGGAGAGAGGACAAACCCTGCCCCACCCGAACCAGCACCACGCACAGGCAGCTGCCAGACAGAGGACATCCAGAGCCAAGCCTTTCCCAGTGAGTCAGCACCATCGCGGACAGTGAGGAGAGAAAACAAGCCCCACTCTGCCCGAACCAGTGCCATGTGCAAGCTGCTGCTGGCAGAAGAACAGCCAGATCCCAGTCCCTCCAGCTCTCCAGTTGGCAAACAAGAAGTTCCAATTACTCCCCCAGTAAGCAACCAGCTGATCCAAAGAAACACCGGCTCTGATGATAGCTATCAAGGTGAAATGCAATAGGATGCCTTTGGTACTCTGGCGTTTCACTGACCTTGCAGGTCTAGGGCCAGTGGTCTGATCACCTGTTCAGAAGATAGTGGTACGAAGTATGGCATCGGGGGGGTGTCTCCTTCTGAGGGTGGTAGCCATTGTTGATTCTCTATAGTCTTGTTTTGAAGTACTACATCGATCCTTGCTTTGTTTGATTATGTTGTATCTCTTTTGCTTTGTTTATGTTATATCCGATGGCATGAGCAGCTATTTCCAAGATAGTAAGCTATATATGGTAACCATTTTGAATTTACTATTGTTTTGTTTTGAAGTCCTTTATTATATCCATTGTTTTATTTTTATTGTTTCTATTCTATTCTGTTCTGTTCTGTTTGATTTTTACTGTGTCTGAAGGTATCTGCAGCTATTTTGAGGACAACAAAAGGCATTATGGTAACTATTGTTGAGTTTGTAATGTTGTGAAGTCCTGTATCACTTACTCTGGTTTCTTCTAATTGGTTTTATTCTGTTTTATTTTCCTAGGTTTTATCCTCTATAAAATAAAAAAATAAAAAAAAAGCAGATACGTGACCACCTCACTAATCTCCGCAGGCTGGCAGGCCACCAGGCTGGGCTGAGCGAGTACCTCTTCAAAAAGCAGGACTAGGAGCTGCCAGAGCCTGGCAGCCTCTGAGGGGCTCCTGCATCACCTGGCATGAGGGCTTTGGTCTAACCTTCTCCCTTCAGTCACTAGGCAGTTTTTTCACCTCTTTGGAGCCCCCTCCCAAATCTTGGACCAAAGAAAATAAAGCCTTTTGTAGCAATAAATAAATAAATAAATAAATAAATAAATAAATAAATAAAATTGAGGTAATGAAAAGCCTATCAAAAAAGAAAAGTCCAGGCCCTGACGAATTCACTGCTGAATTCTACAAGAAATTTAGAGAAGTTCTTACACCACTACTCCTCAAACTCTTTAATGAAATTGAAAGGATTTGGAGCAATACTCCAAATTCATTCCAGGAAGCAAGCATTACCCTTATATCACAACCAGAGAAGGACCCAACTAAGAAAGAGAATTACAGGCCAATTTCCCTAATGAATGTAGATGCAAAAAATCCTCAATAAAATACTGGCAAACAGAATGCAGTAAGTCACAGAAAATTATACACCATGATCAAGTGGGATTCATTCTGGGGACGCAGGGATGGTTTAACATATGTAGATCACCATATTAACACATCCAAGACAAAAATCATATGATCATCTCAGTAGATGCAGAAAAAGCTTTTGACAAAGTCCAGCACCCATTCATGATAAAAATCCTCCAGAAAATTGGAATACATGGTCTTTATCTCAATCTGATAAAGGCCATCTATAAGAAGCCAACAGCCAACATCATATGAAATGGACAAAAACTGAAAACTTTCTCTATAAAATCAGGAACAACTTTGTTTTCCTGGATGATTGGTGGTAAACACCAATCTTGTCCTCTCAATAAAGTCATCCATTTGTTAAGCCAGTGGAAAAATAAATAAATAAATAAAATCAGGAACAAGACAAGGATGCCCACTGTCTCCACTCTTATTCAACATACTCCTGGAAACTTTAGTCAGAGCAATTAGACCAGAAAAAGAAATAAATGGAATAAAGATAGGAAAGAAAGAAGTTAAACTATCGTTATTTGCAGATGACATGATATTCTACATAGAAGACCCTAAAAACTCCACTAAAAAATTGGTAGATTTAGCCAGGCGTGGTGGTGCACTCCTGTAATCCTAGCACTTAGGAGGCTGAGGCAGGAGGGTTGTAGCAAGTTCAAGACCAGCCTGGGCTACAAAGTGAGCCCAAGGCTTGCCTGAACTGCATAATGAGACTCTGTCTCAAAAAGACAAAAAAAAAAAAACCTGATAGATTCAATATGCAAATTCAGTAGCATAACTGGATACAAGGTCAACACTCAAAAATCAATAGTCTTCCTGTACATGAATAATAAACTCACTGAGAGAGAAATCAGGGAAACAACAGCTTTCACAATAGCATCCCAAAAAATGAAATACCTAGGAATCAATCTAATGAAGGATGTAGAAGACCTCTACATTGAAAACTACAGTACTCTGAAAAAGGAGATTGAAGA
>RJWT010033723.1:0-13844 GCA_004365215.1 Cuniculus paca
TGATTTTCAAATGCTTGTGTCATATGCATGTGATCAGTGCACATATAGGTTTTAATGTTTAAATATGATAACAGACATATGACAGGTTCATAAATACACTTAGTTGAGATAACTATATTGCAAAAATGAACTCATAAGGATTCTATACAGTAAATTCAAGAGAGCAAAATAAATAGTTGAAGTAAGCATCAAATAGAAGGAGCTGACAAAATAAGCAAAGCTAACAATAAACAGTCAATGGGTGTAGGTGAAAATTAATTCAGAAAGCCAGGAGGCTATAAGACAGAAAAGAATGGTAAGAAATGAGAAAGCACTCTTTTCTCACTCAAAAATTTCAATGGAAATGGCAGTTTGAGCTGTATTTTTAATTTTTTAAAATTAATTACCACTATCTGGAGATTGAGGAATTTGATATTGTATATATTTGGTACTGTATAATCTTTTCCTTTCTTTCTTTTTTCCTTTCTCCACACCAGTTGCCTGAACAACTACTTTGAAGATAACAATATACAATACATTAACTAGTGTTTTGAAATTTTATATCATTTTTATTCTTTTTTGTTGTTTTAATATTGCGGTTAATCAAAAAATTATAGAAGATAATTTTTAATTATAGAAGATAATGATATAAAGTGAAACTTTTATATTCATGATACTTGAAGTGATTATGAAAAAAAGAACTTTGAGGAAACTGTACTTTCTTGATAATGCAACATTTTAACAAAATGAAAAACCAAAAATATGGCTCTTATTTTAAAACTTTAATACAATGTTGTCTATGATTAGATTTATATTAATTAAGTAATTCAAATTAGAGAAAACACATTGCTCAGGTTGTGATTAAATTTGTGAAATTCCATACCACGTGAATAGCAACTTGTAAATACAGTAGTAAAAGAATTTGTTGGGCTGGAGACATAGCTCAGCAGCACAGCATCTACCTGGGAAGCACGAGGTCCTGAGTTAGATTTTGGTGCAAAAACAAACAAACAAACAAACAAAAAATTTGTAAGACATAGTTATAGTCTTTTTTTTTAACCATTATTTTCTTTAATAGAACCAATTTTGAGTATGTTAACTTTACCCAATTACAAATGAAATAGGTAATAGGTATAAATTACCTATTTAAGTAGGTACAAATAGGTAATTAGGTATAAATACATTAGTGTGTAAAATAGCCTTTCTCTTTGAATAGCATCTGTGGCTGTCTGGAACGCTTTTCAAATCTAGCAGTATACTTAAATAAGTTAAGATTTCTTTAAGTTAACATTGACTAAAATAATAATTTTATACATTTCAAGATATTATTACTTATTGTTTAAGATCTTGTATACTAAATCATACATACTATGTATTAAGAAAGACAATTCTCCCTAACAGTATTGCCTATTCCCTATTCAGGTTTACTGGAAAATGACATTTAGTAGGTACAAATATTCTATTACAAAATGAAAATCTTTAGAAATAATTCTCATTTCCCTTAAAGTTTTTGTGGTGTATTGATAAGTGGTGGTCAACTTATAATACCAGCTGACCTGAATCAGCATGGTGCTGAGCATGGGTGGCCCATGTGAGGATTGTTGCCAACATAAAAAGGAGAATTTGAGAGGAAGAGTTCACTGTTGTTAGTTCTCCATGGTGTTATTGTTTGGTGCTATTGGTTCTCCTGTTGTCATGGGTTCTCCTGGAGGAGTTTGTCAAGTTTCTTTCATGATATGAACTTGGCTGTTCTTATTGTCAGAGGAGCTCGGGATCTTGCTGTCACTGTGAAAGGCTGTAGTCACTTTGGGGGAGTGCCAATTCTTACTTTGAGCATCGCTTCTTGGCTCCAGAGGAGAAGGTAGTGTGCTGTTCAGTCTCCTAGAGAAATTGGTCACACTGGCTTCCTGATACGAACTTGACTGTTCTCATTGTGGGAGGAGCTTGGGACATCATTGCCATGAAGGATGGCTGTGCCACTTTTTGAGGGAGCTCTGGTTCTTACTTTAAGCATTGCTTCCTGGCTCCAGTGCAGAACCCTCAGCCTACTGATACAGATTCCTCCTCCCCCTGGCACAGACTCTATAGCTTCCATCTCTGACTTTGGCGCTTTCTCAGCGCAGATCCATGAAACAGACTTGCATGTTAGGCCTCCAGCAGGACTCGTGGGAGGCATTGTCATGGGCTCTAGGTCTTCAACTGAACTCATGGAGGACATTGCCATGGGATCCAAGCCCGTGGTTGGATTCTCTAGGTCTTTAGTGTGTGAACAGATTTTCTGCACTTTCTTTGCATTGGACCCCCTTAAGTGACCATTCTAAATAATACTATAAATTATGTATCTTATATGTAATCATTTTCCTTGCAATCCCTGACTACAACAGTCTTAGGATTATCAGTTTTGAACTTCAAAGATTCCCAATATATATATCTTGAGAAGTCAAACCTGTGTAACCACATGAGCCAATTTTTTATAATACATACATGCACACACATCCCATTCATTGTTTCTCTCGAGAGTCCAAGCTAACAAAGATTCTTGTTTAGACAGTGGTTTTAATAGAACAAAATTTAAGGATAAGTTTTTTAAATTGGATCTTGGATTCATAAATCAACTCTTTAACTGGGTTATATTTATTTATTTATTTATTTTTCAATCTAAATTTCCATTATTTAAATGTAAAAACTGTTTCAAAATTGACTAATCTAAAAATCACGTTTTTTCATATGTCAGTTCATGACCACACACAGCACAAGTCTTGTGGTACATGTCATCTTCTGAGTTTTATTCTGGTCCAGACTCCTACTGATGAGCAACTGTTTCTCTTTTTCATACTGTGTTCTTTACCACTACTCACAATTCTATTACTTTTTTAACAAACTTCTGTTTCATTTTTTCTTGGTTTTCTTGTTTCACTTCCTTTGCTTTCTCTAGTGCGTCCTGGCTACCCCAAACTTTAAGAGACCTCTTGACAATCTGTAGGTTTAAGTAGTTTCATAGCTCCCCACTGTGAATGATGAAGATTCTTCTTCACAATAAATTTAAGAACTGGTTCTCTTTTTTTCCAAATCACAATTTTTTTTAGAAGGTATGCTCGCTTTGCTTCTGTTTTGGTAATAAGCTTATATTTCTCATCAGTCTCTCTGCAGTTATCACAAGCTACCAAATCAAAGTGATTCATAAGATAGAAATCCATAAACTCCATCCTACATTCTTCACATACTGTATAATCAAATTCCATAACCGATCCTGGTTGATGAACAATGTTCCTTTTCTTCTTTTGTCCCCTTCCTCCTCCTCTCCCCTTCCTTTTACTCTCCCTCTCCTCCTCCTCTTCTCTTTCAAAATGAAATTCCCTCCTGTGTCAGTTATTTGGGGGCCACGTTTTACATTTGCCATCCCTCCAGCCTATCCCTGCACGCTAGACTGAGCCCACAGCTTGGCCAAGCTTGCCTGTCCGATTATATTTAAATGGAGTAGTGACTATGATGGTCGATGGTATGCTCTGGCAGTGGAGGCATGTAAACTGTTTCCAGTGGATACCTCTAGTCAGTCATTTCTGAGAAGCAAGGAACTGGATGACTGTGTATATCACAGTTTTGAACATTTTTAGAAAATTAGTGATAGAATTAGGTTAGTTGGTTGCTCCTAATGTCTCTGGAAAAAGTGGTGAATGAAAAAGATAAACTCAGGGATTTGAATTCCCAGTTCACACATTGCCTAAATGACTTAAAATATTCCCTGTGTGCTGTGACAGTGAGCCTCATCACCTATAATTGAGACTGAGATTTGCCACAAATCCAACACCAATTTTTATACTGCAACTTGCTGGATTATACTGAAAGATGAACTCCCAGATCCTTACCGTGTCTACTGATGAAGTGAGTGAATAATGGGGGTCCGTAAAGGCAGAGCGGTGATGAGTGGGAATACCCTGATGAAACTAGAGGCATTAAACCTTTAAACCCAATGAGCATTAGTAGAAGAGGGCTCTACACCTCTGAGGGAAGTAGACTTTTCACCTCCACTTGAAAGAAATTAACTTGAGGCAGGTACAGTGGCATTCCCTGAGGCTGTTTACATTCATGATCACTTTGACTCAGCACTCATTTCTATCACCCTTGTTTGCTTCCAGACATACTGCTAAGCAGAAGTGTCAGCAGATGCCTACATGTGAGGTACAAAGCATGACATATGCACGCAGGTACTTGAGTTGTCTCATTTATACAGACAGTAATCCAGGCAATGTGAGTGACATCATACATATAGAAAATAAGCAAAAACACATGAAAATATGCTATTAAAACCACAATGAAATAACACCAGTCATCCAAGTAAAGATTTTCTTTTTAAAAAGGCTAAAGTTAACTGTTAATATTATACTCAAACATATGAAACAAATACTGGTGGAAATATGTGATCTGACAAATTTTCTCAAAACTTACAAGCAATTCATGTGTCCATCACATCATCTTATAAAACTGGGCATGTATGCATGAGTTATACATGTGTTTTTGAATCAGATTTATTTTTAGTAGCTATAATCTAAAAGAAAATGTGTTAAGAGTAAAATGCTGACAAACTGTGTACCATTTAGTGCACTGAGGACTATTCACACTAGCATATGCATCAATTGGTGATACGCACAACATGGATAAATCTCAATATTGTTATGCTAAGTTAAAGAAGTCATATAATCAATACAATATGAAAAAATTTATGTAAACTCTTGAAATGAAAAGCTGATCAATACAGATGAAAATAGAAGAGTGGTTTAGTGGGAATGGATGATAAAAGAGAAGAGAAATGGATTACATAGTGTCACAAACAAATGTTTAGGGAGATTAATATTTTTATAATCTTGACCTGGTAATAATTTCATGAGGATCTGAATATGGCAAAGTTCACTAAATCTCGCCATTAAATACGAAATACTTATTCTATAGTGCTTCTATATGAGCAAACTTATTAAAGTTATTTTCCCAATGTGGCTTTTTTAAACCAGTGTATGTAAAATTTTCTGAAAATCAACCAGTTCATTATTTTTACTTAGCAAGTAGATATATTTTTATCTGTTTTGCTTAGTACTTTGTTTCTACTGATGAGAACATACACTACACAGAGTAAATACATCATGAGGATTTGTTGGATTAATAAGCAATTGAAATAGACAGTATGAAACTCTTATATTGATTAGTTTTCTCAATAAGTTTAAAGAATAGTTGGAGGTAAGTGAAGTGAGAAGGAACCCTAGAAGATAGTGGCCACATAAAGATGGATATTTGATTTGAATTATTGTAGTGGTGACATTTTTGAAACTGGTACTTTCTAAATGAAAGCTGGGAGTAAGGTGATGTGTAGAATGGTGATGAGTTCAAGAAACTTCAGATACTAAATTTTGAACTAAGATACTAAAGTCTTCATTGTAATTTATATTAAATTTAATGAGTTGCAAAGAATTATAATACATAAAATAAACCCCAAAATGACAGAGTTTTGCAATATGTAGGTACATCAGTGAGTAACTTGAAAGGATATTCAAAATTTTCATTTTGTAACAAAAAAATTCAAATTAAAGTGTACCTGCCAAACAACCTATTCAAATTCTCTGTATTCAGAGAAGAAATATAGTCATGTGTCTTTAAAGATAGATTATATTCTGAGAAATTCATCTTTAGGCAATTTTGAATGAACTATCTAGAATGTACTTATACAAACCTAGACAGTACAGCCTACTGCACTTCTAAGCTACTTTAAAATTTTATGGGGCCATTGCATATGTGATCTGTTGTTTATTGAAGTGTTGCTTTGTGACATACAACTGAAGCCACATTGCGAGAAAGATGAAAGGGAAATTGTTCTAAAAAAAAATATCCAGAACATAGTTAAAGATAGCCAATGAGAATAATCTACTAAGAGGTCAAATTTATAGACAATTTGGTTGATGACTGACTTCGAACACCATTTATTAACTTTTGTTCATATTTAAGGAATCATATAAAGGAACTGATTCTACAAATTCTTGGAAGCTACTATTGTAGAAGAGGGGTTCTTAAAAGAAGCAATGGATTTCAATACAATGGCACCATGTGCAACAATTCTACAGGATCACAGTCAAGGAAATACATGTCCTGTATTCTTAATTTTCACAAACTCGGAGTTTCAGTTCACAGTTGACAAAGACAAATCCAAACAGAAATTAGAGAACAAAGAATTCTAGTTCATGTACTATGTAGAGGTTAACATCCGGGCATGAAGCAGACACAGAAATCTGGGATTGAAGAAACTTCTAGCACAAAAACTATGTTCTGAATGATATGATGTAACTTTAATTTCCCCCAAACCATTTTAAAAATCAGTATAATTTCCAATAAAATGAATTTTTATTTCACATTGAAAATGAACATATTAGTGAAAAAAATATAGGAAGGGAATAAGTCCTCTGGATTTGCATTGACTTGGAGAATAAGAGCAAAAAATGGTATTAGCCTTATGAAAAGTAAAGAAATTCCATGAAATAACACCATTAAAAATATCTGATACTACTGAAGAACACGTTAAAAGTCTCACAATGTTAGAAATAGAGACAGAGTGCAAGTGTTATGCTTTGATCTTAAATATTCCATAAAGGCTTTCATGTTCAGAAATAAATTTTTTCAAAAGTGATTTGATCATAGGGGTGCTATACTTATGATTGGATTAATTGGTCAAATGTGCTATTAGAAGGTAAGGATGAGTGGGGGTTGAGTGTGTCACTGAGAACTTTTTGCTTGCAGTTGCCATGATGTGACTATTCTTCTTTGCTATATTCTTCTACCATCATGATTGTGTTTTGCATCCAGTTGAGCCTTGTGTGACACCTCTGAAATCAGAAGCCATAATTAGTCTTACTTTCTTTATGCTATGCTTATCAGATATTTGATCCCAAAGACAAAAGTGCAAATAGTGTACCAGGTATGTACAAAAACTTAATATATGGCATATTTAGCATGTCGAGTAAGTGGAAAAATAAAGATGGAATGTATTTTGCAGAGTGCTGAGAAATACAGCTCACACAATGTGGAAAAATTAGTTAACACAGATGAACTTTTACCTTCTCCTTAGTTTGCAGAGAGTTTAAATTACAGTCACTCCCACATATATCCAGATAATGATCAAAACACAAAACTTTCTGAGAATTAATAATAAAGCTGCCACTGCAGGGTCACTAAGTAATCTGAAACTTAAGAAAAGACAGACCATTGGCCAAGTACAAATGATCAAGTATTTACTAGAATATTTGAAGTTTATGATACGCCAAGGTTTGTAATAGCTACAACAAGATCTAAATGCTGTTCAGATCCTAATACAATTGACTCAACACACAGACTATCATAATTTTAAAAAGGTAGATTTTATTGTTTGAATGTGTTCTTTGGAAATCGCATGTTAAAAACTAATAAACTTAATCCTCAATGTGGCAGTTTTGGGAGGGGAAGACTTGGATATTTGTACATTTTTATTTTTATTTTTATTTTTATTTAAGAAATATATTTGAAGTGGTTGGGAAGAGTTGGTAAAGTGTCTAATTTCTTAGAACCTTTATCTGTTCCATGGATCTTGTAAATAATATTAATGACAAATTTCAGGAGTTTCAGTGTAATATCCACCTAAAAGTATGCATGTGTCATTTGAAAGCATAGTGTCTTCTCTATAGTGCTTCTTTCTCATTTTTCTGATAAGAAGTGACAGTGCTCCAATGGTATCTTCTAGCCCTTGCTAATACTGAATG
Organism: Cuniculus paca; assembly: GCA_004365215.1. NCBI lineage: Eukaryota > Metazoa > Chordata > Mammalia > Rodentia > Cuniculidae > Cuniculus > Cuniculus paca. Next base: position 7,752 of record RJWT010033723.1, read on the forward strand.
ACTGCATGTCCAAGTTTTCACGTTTCTCATGACTTTTTTAGGAGTTGAAAACAAAGAGTCATTCAGGGTTCCTCTTGAATGATAAAATTTCGAACCCCAGAACTCAGCTTTGTATTTCCCTTTTCTTTTTGCCTTCCTGATTTAATATATGGAGATTTTTTTCTCTTTATTTTAATAAAGGAAAATAATGAGTGGCAATGAGCCGTGAATGACATATGGACTGTCCTTGATTCAGGAGCAGTTTACAAAAATAAAAAGTGTATCTAATTTATGTTTGATAACATAAGATTTTTTGTCATGAAAGACATTGAGGGACTACCCAATGTCTTGTTCCAGGCAAAATTGCTCTAGTGTGATGTCATTCTGACATAGTTAAGAGCCTAACTAAGCATAATATAGAAAGGATCTATTATCAAATAAATTGCAGGTTAGACTAAAAAGCTTAATTTACATAAGCAATAGTCTTCAGTGAGAGTTATGAAGTACACGCTATGTTTTCTATTTATTTTTTGAGCCGTATCTTTATAAATGTTCAATTATATGGTTGGCCTAAAATATAGTGCCTGAATTTTTTTAATTGTTCCTTTGATAGATACGTTATTTGAATTTTTTTTTGGTATTTCACATCTTTGAAAATAGCACATTAGTGCCAATATTTGTAAAGTCAATTTAAAAATAATTCATTAATTTTAAAAGGAGTTATTTGGCACTAGGAGAAAAATATGTGCAAGACAATATTATTTCATTTAATATTTAGTTATATCATTTAAAAATTTCGATCAATAGTTGGACTCATATCCAAGGAAAACTAAATACAAAAGAGATGATTTTAAGTATTACATTTTAGATTTAAGCGATGGTGTAACTATCATTGTTAAGATGCCAATGATCTGTAACTATTTCAGCAAATTAAAATAACTACAAAAATAAAGTATCAGAACAAGTCAAATCAAACGTGAACTTGATGCTTGTAAATAGCTGTCCAGGTCATGAAATTGTCTTAATTCCAAATTCCCAGGTGAAGAAAATTTTTGGATGAGAGTCACATGAAAAAGTTTTCCTTCCTCTTTTCAGGGTGCTTTTACTGGGTTAGGTGCTCAAGCACACACAGCTTCCCTACCCCTCACCTTCTGCAGTGAGTGTAGGTTCTATAGTATCCACTACAGCAGTGCACAGAAGGTATCCAAACCCAGAGATCAACAACTTCCCCTCAGACCTTCTCCCTCCAAACACGTTAATTCTATTACAGAAAGAATACCTCCAGCTATCCTCAGTACCCTAAGGATTTACAGCAAGCTCCAGTGGACATATTTTCAGAAGTTCATCAGCAAGCACCATCACAACTTCTACACCATTCTACCGGCTTCAGCTTTCCCTCTCCAACAAATTCAAGATTTAAGATTTGTCCTATACTCTTTGAAGTTGTTTTTATTTTATTAGCCAATCCCACATTACTCCAATCCCTTCTAGTTAATAATTCTTTGTATTGACCTTTTCCTGCTTAAATTATTATGTGATTTCTTTCTGACTAACTGTGACTGATACACAACCCAAAGCCATCTATCTCTAAAGGATTATTAAGACTCTTAGTTTTACATTTTCTGATATAATGGCAGACTGTGTCTTATATCTTTTTGGCTAGGACACATTTAGCCATGGATCAATACTTTGAAGATTAACTGCTGCTTTAGTGTTCAGAAGTATTTAATAGGGTCTTTTTCAGCATGATTCTAAAGCATTTCTCCTTCTGGTATATTTTACAGAAGACAGATTTTTTCCCATTGGGTTGTTTAGAAACTTTGCAATATGGTGAAATAGGAAAGGTTGTACATGTTGATAATAACAGGAGATATATTGCATGAATTTCAGCATAATTTTTGTCATGATCCAGAGGCAAGTTAGAGTTTAAAATTATGAGTGACATATCCAGCTTTATAGTATCATATTTTCTAGTGAAAATCAGTAGACCTGAACAGTACAGATGGACATAATGGACATAATGGGCACAGGCAAATGTATTGACCAAGAATGTCCAAGTGTGATAAATAAATTCACAAATATAGCTTTAAAGCACTATTGGTGCTATTTAGCTTTATTAGGAGTTGGAGCTGATAGGAAAATAGAAGTTCATTAGTAAATGGTAAGATTTTTCCAATTTCACAAGGTGTGGTGGCAAATGCATGTAACTCCAGCACTTGGGAGTCTGAGGCAAGATTGCCATGAGTTCAAGGTCAGCCTGGGCTGCTTAGTGAGTTCAAGTCCAGCCTGAATTACATAGTGATACCTAGTGTCAAAAAATAAAGCAAAAAAACAAATGAACAAATGTTTGCTTGTTTTCTAATGTTTCCTGCTGGCTTGCAGACTTCCTTTGGTTCCATTCCTTTGTACAAGCCCCCCTCTGCCATTTGTACCCTTTGGAATGGTAATGTTATGGTTGATACATTATGTCCACTTGAGATGTTTGGAAGTTTAACTGAGAGACTCAACAGGGGACCAGGATTCTTTGTTTTTAAATATTCTCATGCTGTGCAAGAGAAAGGCACAGAGATTTTGTGAGTGCTACACCTGCCCTGGAGGTGGGTGTGTGGCCTGTGTACTTTGTAAGAGAGAAGAGGCTTACTCCCCTTTTGGCTCTGGCTGCTGCCTTGAAGTGTTGCCCCTGTGCCATGCCACTTGGCCCTGGAGCCAGCTGATTATGGGCTGAAACCTCCACAAACAGTGAGCTAAACAAACTTTCCTTCCTTCATTTTGGGCATCAGGTATTTTTTGCTCCAGTAATGAGATAAAAGTAACCAAGACAGGTAATGTTTATCTTGTGCCATTAAATGCTAAAAATGTTTAACTTTGTTTTCATTAATACAGGGGTTTGCAGCTAATGGTTTGCCTTAGATCTCAGAGGCTTAGACTTTAAAAACAATGCTAAAACTTTTAAGACTTTGGCAACTCTTGGAAGAGGACTAAATGTCTTTTGCGTAAAGGATGTACATGACTCTTTGCTGGGGGAAGGGGTAGAATGTTATGGTTTGTGTCTGGGTGGCCCCCCAAGCTTCATGCAGTCATGGAAGTGGCTGAGTCTAGTGTTTGTGATTGGTTCTTTGTCTAGTGCCTGGATTGGCAGTGTGAGTGCTGCACCTGCCCACAGCTGGGTAGCCAGCATACAGTATAAGGGAGGGAAAGAGCCATGCTTTTCCTCTTTTGCTCTTTTGCTCTTGTCACTTGCAGCCACCATGAACGACTGCCCTCAGTCATGCCACCCTGCCTTGGATCCAGCTGAGTATAGACTAAAACCTCCAAAAACTATAACATAAATAAACCTTTCCTTGCTTCATTTTGTACTTCAGATCTTTTGTCTGAACAACAACAGAAATACTCAAGACAGAAGATGAAAGGTGGATTTGTAAAGCAGGATAAACAATTTTTAGTTGAATTTAAGTAAGGACAGATAGAAAAAATGTTATGGGTTCTCTCTTTTTTGGATAACAGAAAAGTAGAAATGAATGTAAATGTTAGGATGGCAAATTTTTTAAATGCTATATGAGGTCATTAGCATACTACTTTTTTTTAATAGTAACAATGATCAGCAACATAAAATCCCATGTAAATGAGATTTTATTCAGAATTGAGATGCTGCTGCTATGCTCTTACAAAATGTAAGTAGATCTTTGCCAGTAGGTTCAGGGAAAACCTTTGATAAGAAATTCATCTTTGATATGACATGAGTTTGATTATAAACTCCAACATTTTTATTGGATTATTTGCTAATGTATCATTCATATACAAGTAACTATACAGGATTATGATGAAAAGACACAGAGAAGATACTCTTAAAGATTGTCTATTTCACAGAATTCTACTCATGCTAGAATCACAGCAGGTTCACTTGGAATATTTTACAGTTGATATTCCATTCCCTTCAAGACACAATAATACATTTGTAATTGCTTATAATTTATGGCATGCACACTCAGCAAAGGTTAAATTGTGCCCAAAATAACTTATTTTGTGCTCAGAAAATTATAACTATTTTTGAAAACTGTCCTTCGGCATAAACAGAAGAAGTCAACTTGACTGACTCCATTTTGTTACCAAAACTTTTCATGGATATAGATGTGAAAATTCTAATAAATGTGGGAAAAACAGTTTCCAGTTTCCATTATAATATTTAGTGAATTTCAAATTTTTTGTACCTATTCTCAGGATATATAAATTAAAATAAACCTGAGTAAGCTGAAAATTAACTCTTATTAGACTTGTCAAAGAATTGAGGTCATTCAGCAAGCCACTACCTTGTAAACTATTGAGACAAGTAAGGAAAGAGAGTAACAGCTAGTAAGAGCCAGAAATTCCAGAAGACAAGAGTAAGAAGGGACACATACTACTACAAATTGAAAAATTTCTGGAGTCTAAGATCAGCTTCATTTAGAAACTTCTGAGAGCTTTGTTTTGGCAGAAGTAAGGAAACATACTTATTTGAGCTTTACCTTCAAGAGACTAATGAGGTTTCCATGTGAGCAATGAGGAAAAATATCCCTAATCTTCAGGTAGTGGGAGGAAGAAAAGTGACCATTATGCCCAGGGAGAAGATATATTCCCATAAGATTTTGTCCTCTATTGCATGAACTTGAGAATGGGGAAAATTACTTTTAGCAGAGCATTTTGTGACAAAGGGTCAGGGTTATTAAAATATTGCTGCAGCTCTTCTCCCTGTCTAAGTTTTGTGTCTCATATAATAGGAAAGTCAAAACCAGAAATGAGAAAGATAGAGATGAAAGAGAGATGGGGGGGTTAAGAATATAAAATGTTTCTTCTCTGCAATACCTTACCAACACATCAACAGAGCTCCAGTATAAGAGTGGATTATAATTAAGAGAGCTTCAGACTGACTCTATTTAATGAGAAGTTCCCAGTCAGAGATAACAGGGAAAAGAAAAGCAAAGACACCAGAAAGAATCAAAATCTTTGATTCATAACTACTGTAAAGATTAAATACAGCATATATCCAAATCAGATAAATACAAATTCTCACACTAAAGGTCTATTTAACTATACTCCTACTATCAGACATGTAATGTCTGCCTTTCAATGAAGTCATAAAGCACATGAAAAGACAAAACCACAGTCTGTATAAAGATTATGTCTGCCTTTCAATGAAGTCATAAAGCACATGAAAAGACAAAACCACAGTCTGCATAAAGATTATGTATTAATCATTAGTCATGTGCAGTACATATTTTGTAATTATCAAGCTGGTAATTTAAAATGGTCATTACTACTCAAGTAAAGACTTATACTGAATATCTGGGAATCAGACAAAGAGCATATAAATCATATATGTAGGAAGGTAAAAGCTCTAGAAAGAATCTAGAGAACATTCCATCAATAATAATTTTTAAAAACTGTAATAGAAATTTAAAAAGGCCTTTGTATACCAGACATAGACTACAAAAGACTCAGTAAATTTGACTTTGTATCACTAGGAACTGCACGACCTGACATGCATATAGAAAAATAAAATATGAACAGAAAGAATGAAATGCGCAAGGCCAATCAGGCAACTTTCAAAGGCGTAACATGTGACATATAACAGTGGTTCCAAAACTTTCAGTACCAGGCATTATTTTCATGGAAGATAATTTCTCCACAGACTGGGGAAGGAGAGGCATTTTCTTAGGTTCTGTTTTTTCCATAGTATAACTTTCTAAAACATTTAGATTCCTCAATGCTAGCATCACCACCTCAGATAATCAGGCATTAGATTCTCATAAGGAGTGAGTAACCTAGATCCTTTGCATGCACAGTTCGTGGTAGAGTTTATGTTCCTGTAAGAATCTGATGCAGCTGCTGATATGACAGAAAGTGGAGCTCCGGTCATAATGAGAGTGATGAGTGACTGTAAATACAAATAACACTTTGCTCACTAGTCCTGCCCTGTTCCTAAGGGGCCACAGATCTGAGGTCCAGGGTTTGGTGATGCCTGTCATAGAATATCAGGAGAAGCAAGAGATAGAAGTAGAAGAACTAAAGTAATAATAGGTGGGAATTTTCCAAAATTTATAAATATTCTGGATCACAGATCCAAGAGTCTCCAATAAA
>RJWT010033724.1:0-13835 GCA_004365215.1 Cuniculus paca
GATGTTTCAGGTGTAACATCAGATTATTTATTTGCATTTGTTCCATTTTCCAGATGTGGGAATTCACCGCAATAAATTTCCCTCTGAGGACTGCTTTCATTGCATCCCACAGATTCCGGTACGTTGTGTTTGTATTTTCATTTGCTTGTAGATATTGTTTAATTTCTTCTTTAATTTCCTCTGTGACCCACTGATTGTTCAGGAGTCTGCTATTTAATTTCCATGTGTTTATGGAGTTTTTGCAATTTCTTTTGTAATTCATTTCCAGCTTGATGACACTGTGATCAGATAGTATGCATGGGATAATTTGAATTCCTTTGCATGTATTTAAGTATGTTTTATGGGCCAATATACGGTCTATTCTGGAGAATGTACCATGTGAAGGTGAGAAGAATGTATACTCTGATGTTGTTGGGTGGAAAACTCTGTAGATGTTTACCAGGTCCATTTGTTCACAGGTTTCATTCAGTTCTGTTATTTCTTTACTGATTTTCTGGCTAGTTGATTTGTCTCTTTGAGTCAAGGGTGTGTTAAGGTCTCCTGTTATAATTGTGCTATTGCTTATTTGATTTTTCATTTCTATTATTATTTGTTTTATATAGTTGGGTGCTCCAATATTTGGTGCATATATGTTTAAGATTGTTATTTCTTCCTCTTGGAGTTTTCCCCTAACCAGTATGTAGTGACCTTTTTTATCTCTTTTGACTATTATTTGTTTGAAGTTCACATCATTTGCGAACAGAATAGCTTCTCCTGCTTTTCTCTGGGTTCCTGTTGCATGGATTATTGTTTTCCATCCTTTGACTTTCAGTCTATGAATTTCCTTTTGGGTTAGATGGGTTTCTCGTAGACAGCATATGGTTGGATGTTGTTTCTTGATCCATTCTGCCAGTCTGTTCCTTTTGATGGGTGAATTGAGGCCATTTACATTAATGGTTATAACTGATATATACTGGCTTGTTTTAGTCATGATATCTTTCTGCAGTGGTTTCTTTTCCTTTTCCCTCTACTTAATTGTTTGTCCCGCTTGGTGTTCTTCTTCTGTTGATGTTTTTCACATCGTAGCTATTTTCATGTCTATCTAGAGTATCTTTCAGTATTCTTTGCAGAGTTGGTTTGGTGTCATGAAGTTCTTCAGCTGCTCTTTGTCATGGAAGTATCTTATTCCTCCATCAATTTTGAACGATAGTTTTGCAGGGTACATCAGTCTGGGTTGGAAGTTGTTTTCCTTTAGGACTTGAAATACTTCACTCCATGCTCCTCTTGACTTCATTGTTTGTGTTGCGAAGTCTGCCGTGGTTCTGATGGGCTTTCCTTTATAGGTGATTTGCTTCTTTTGTCTCACAGCTTTTAATATTCTGTTCTTATGTTGAATTTCTGGAATGCTGATAATTATATGTCTGGGTGTTGATTTATTTTGGTTATGGCTAGTTGGAGTTCTATATGCTTCGCTCATGTGTATGTCAGTTTCCTTTCCCATGTTTGGGAGATTTTGAGCTATGACTTCTTTAAATAGTGATTTTATATCATTTGTGTTTTCTCCTTTTTTTTCCTTTACACCATTAGTCTTATATTGTTTTTCTTTGCGTCATCTTGCAACTGCTGAATTGCTATTTCCTGATTCCTTGTTATTTTTAAAAGACGTTTTCTTTCTTCCTCACTAGTGGCTATAATGTCTTCAAGGCCTGAAATTCTATTTTCACATTCATTGAGGCGGCTTTGTCAGCTTTTGGTGGCATTCTTGATTTCCTGGATATCTCTTTGAATCTGTTTCATGCATTCTAATTGTTTCCTGTATTCTTCATTCAAGGTTTCCATTCTTTTGCAGTGTTCCTCTATTTTTCCAACTATATCTTCTTTAGATGTGCTTAGCATTTCTTTCATTACATTTATCATCTCTTGTTTTACCTGGGAAATCATTTCTAACCTCAGTTCCTTTAAAGTTTCATAGAGTTGTTTCTTTACTTCAGTTGCTTTCATTTCAGAATTTTCAGGTGTGTTGCTCATATTTTCTTCTGTGTCCATGTCTCTTTGGCTTGTTTGGGAAGGATTGGAGGTGCAAGATTGCATTTTGCTCTTTTGTTTTGTCATTTTCCTGTATCGCACTGTGGGAGGTGAATCCAATGTGCACAGTTGAGGTGCCAAGGCTGGGTGAAACTCACAATGCACACCTTCAGCTCCAGCCAAGACTACCACTGTGACTGTTCTGTTGCTGGGCGGTGTCTGGGTGGAGCCCAGGCAGGATGCCAGGTAAGCTCCAAACTTTCCAGGCCAATGGGGGCTGGGTGGAAACTCCTACCCGTCTGTTGGCAAGGTCCCTAGCTGCACAGCCAGGTGAAATTTGCTGTGTGTGCTCCCAACTCAAGCCAGGCCCAGACAAGCAGCTGTCAGGCTGCTTCAGGTGAATGGGTGGAGCCCAGGCAGGACCCCAGAGATGACCCGAATATCCTGTGCCAATGGGGGACAGACACAAAGCCCTACCAGGCTCCTGGGGAAGTCCCAAGCTGAAAGGCTAGGTAGAATTTGCTGGCCATGCCCCAACCCAAGTTGGGCCCAGAGCAGCCACCACTGGGTGGATCCAGGTGAACAGGTGGAGTGCAGGCAGGACCCCAGGGACACCCCAAATGTTCGTGGCCGAAGGGGGATGGGCACAGATTTCTATGGGTCTGGTTGCCCAGTCCCAAGCTGCACAGCTAGGTGGAGTCCACTCTGTTTGCCTCCAACTCAAGCCGGGTGCAGAGCAGCCACCCACACGCTGCTCCTGGAGAGTAGGCGGGGTGCAGGCAGGACCCCAGGTATGCCCCAAATGTCTGTGGGCGATGGGGGATGGACACAAACTCCCACCGGTCTCCCGGCGAAGTCCCAAGTCAAACGGCCAGGTGGAACTCGATGATTGCGCCCTCAACTCAAGCCAGGCCCAGAGCAGCAGCCGCTGGCCGGCCCCAGGTGAACGGGCAGGGTGAACAGCCTCTCCCTTTGTTGGAGTGCTCTCTGAGCAGAGCCTGTCTCTGCCTTCCCTCTGAGCTGGTTACCGGAGAGCAGCCACTCCCATTGTTGGAACACGCTCTGAGCAGAGCCTGCCTCTGCCTTCCAGAATTCTCCAATTTTTTTTTTTTTCTGGCACCAAGGATTGAACTCACGACCTTGCGCTTGCTGGCAGGTGCTTAGATCACTGAGCTAGATCCCCAGCCCCTCAGAAAAAGATTTTTAAAAGCAGTTTTCAAGGCTAGGGCTGATGGCACATGACTGTAATCCCAGAACTTGGGAGGCTGAGGCAGGAGGATCATTGTGAGTTCAAGACCAGCCTGGGCTACAAAGTGAGCTCAAGGTCAGTCTGAATGGCACAGTGAGACCTTGTCTCAAAAAGACAGGGGATTTAGCTCAGTGATGTAAATGCCTGCCTGCAAAGTATGAGGTCATGAATTTGATCCCTGGTGCTGAAAAAAAAAGTAGTTTTCAAGAATTCCAATAAAGAATTGCTTTTATTTTTTCTATTCTTCTAGTATACTCAAAAAGTATACTGTATTTCTACACTATATTTGTATAAAAACTTTGATTCAAGCCTTATTGAAGGTGAATTTATAGTTAAATTACTAATATACCATAATTTTATTCTTGCTCACTGTATATCTATTTATCTCAAATGTATACACCCAAAATGCTTTATGAGTACAAAACATAACAAGACATTAAGCAATTAATTTAAAAAATATATTCTCGTGCTTTTCCAGGATGTGCAAGGCCCTGGGTTTGATCCTCAATATCACAAAAAATCCCAGACTATCTTGGGAAGTACCATACCGCCAACACTTCATTCATGACAATCGCAAGAATAGCTTTAGTTTGCAAAGTTACCAGATAAAGAAAGAAATGATATTTCTGCATGAAACACTGCTTGTCTTTGCAAACCACTGAGTTATTTCCTCATCATCCCAATCTGCATTTCCCAGCAAAGCCTCTACCTGGCATCCACACTGGTTTCTGCTTTTCTCCTTGTATACACTACCCTCTCTCTGTATCTTTCTTAAACTCTTTTCTGCTACCATCAAGGTTCTTGTCCATTGTAGGAACTCACATATTGTGCCTTCACCTTTATTTGACTATTTGTTATTCCTCAACTTTATTTATAGAGAAAGCAAAGTAAACTTGTGAGCTTTGTATACATAATAATATGCACAGTGTACCATTTAGTAAGTATGTGATACTTTACCTCTAATAACCATTTTAGGAATTTAACTACTATGGTTACTCCCATTTTATATGTGAGGAAGGAGACTTTACCATGCTAAAATAATACTGCTGGTGCTTTGATTTTTGTTATAGCCATCTAGTGGCTTCAAAATATAGTGATAGTAGGGGAAGATAATTAATGCCAAAAAAAATTTACAGAAAGAAAAAGAGGATGACAAAATGAAATTTACAAATGTGCCACTGTAGTGTTATTTTCTCTTAAAAGTTGTATAATAAGCAATGAATACACCTCACAAAATGGATAAGACAGCTCTTGCTATGCTCTAAATTTAACCTGTTTTGTTTTTAGCATTTCCATGACATATTTAATACCCTGTTCATCAACACTAGGTACTGTATTTATTGTGAACCCCTTCTTGATTTGTTTCAAAGCAAGCTTATTAATTTATAGGCAGGTTTTTAAAAAAATATAAATCTCAAATGACTCAGTTATTTCCCAAAGTTAAGATTCTGTTCTTCTCCACACCAGTACTCAGTTAGGATCTTTGCTGATTTTACTTGTGTTGAATAGATTAAAAGACAACATAAATAAACCTGGGAAAGCTTTAACACTTTGTAATATTTGATTATAGAACTGTGAACCAAGAATGTCTTAACTTAAAATTTAAAATTTTTAAAATTTTAAAATTTAAATTTCTCTTTCCTCCATCTCAATTACCTCCATCTCAGTTTCCTCAGTCTTGAATTACTGACTCTCACTGGGCCTTTATTCTTAGCCTATAAACCAAGCTCAAGTTTTTCCCATTAAAAAATAAAAGCAAAATCAATAAAACCCTTCCTCAATCTGTCTGGCTCAGCAAAACTCCTTTAGACTACACAGCCTAACCACATTAAAATGGCCCTGCAGTTTTTAACCACACCTTTTCTCCTTTTACCAGAGTGCTTTTGCACTGCCAGGTCTATTTTTATACAACTGGACTATGTCATGGAACTAGAATCTTCCACTGAGCACAGAGCAAAGTTTTATTCCAGATGTTGAGAAGTGGTCATCCCTAACCATGGTTTTCCAGTAATCTCTCTATAAGGGCTGACAAACTACCCAAGAGAGGGACCATCCAGATTTAGGCATCACAAATAGAACATTCTCTGTATTACCCCCATACCTCTTTCCTCATCTTTCTTCCAAACTTCTTGATCTGGTGGCCTGGTTTCCCTTCTCCAAAAATACTTGACCACTTTCTACTAAACAAGTTTCATGCCTTTTGTCTGTTCTTCCATATCATAACATCTCAGAGTTCATCCAAATGAGCATTCATTTGCATGTGTGTGTGTGTGGGGGGGTGTCCAGAGGAGGGTGGGCCCAAGTCTCATGAATCAGGTTAAAGGTAAATCTCCCAAAGGGAGTTCAGTCTTCATACCAATGCAGGTTAAGCTGCCTAGAATGCAAGTGCACATTGCAGTAAAAAGCATTCAGTTTCCTCAAAGACAATATCATCTAATCCTTTCCTATGAAATGATACTTCTTTTTTCACAGGAATTTGACCTTATCATGTAGGAACAAGAAGTTCCTTTTCTCTCTGCCACTTCGAAGTAGTAGCACCAACTGGAATTAGAATCTGTTGACTGTATGTCTCTTCAGATGGGAGTTTTGAATGAAAGGCAGTAGCGTATCCAGTTTAATCTCACAGACAAAGGTGCTCGAAGTTTCTAAATTTTACTATTACTGATTCAAATCCCTTTACTCCTTTCAGATTTAATCATTTATGGCTCTCTCTCCTACTTGATATTCCAATAGGGTAGGACTGTTCCCACCCTGTAGCCATGACTTAGGTATTTCTGGTCCTCCCTTATTTCCATGCCAAGCTTGGATTCCCTGATTTTCCAGGGACTAGCTATCTAAGTGGCAGTTACTATGAGAGTGCCAATGAACGTGTGGTCCTGGAGGCTCTGGGATTTCATTTAGTCACCACATCCAAGAGAAACTCTGAACCTCAGGGAAATTTTTCCAGCCTAAGCTGCAGAGCATCACGTTCTGCCAGCTGTTGAAGATACATATTGCATACATGTGAGGCAGCTAGAACTGTGAACTGCTCTAGTCTTTAGAACTAGCTTCCCCAAGTTAGCCTCACCAGGGTAGCTTAGTTCTCCTGCAAGTGCACCAGGCCACAACTAATTATCTTTTTTTTTTTACCTTTGAAAGCTAGTGTTCTTTAAAAAGACTAGTCTATATTTTCAGTTTCACTTTTCCTTCTTCTTTTTCACTTCTCAATTCACTGAAATCTAGCTGCTGCCATAATTATTTTCCAATAACCTTTGTTCAAGTACAAAGAATATTTTCTTATTTCTCCTAGGCAATTGAAAAAACTTTTTTAAAAAAATTTTTTCTTACATTGATTTTCTTTATTCTACTTTTTTCTTGATTTTCGTATCACTGTTGTTTGAGCTTGTTATTCTTTTTGAGTCGTTCATCTCCTATTTTCCTTAAAATAAAAAAATGTTTTATTCATAAATTACATTACTAAAAGTACTGAAAATAATGAAATTGAAGTTTGGGTACCTACAAGTGAGATTTTACTATTTTTCTTTTTCTGGCAGTCATTCTCTTTCCTTCTAAGAAATAAAAACCTCACTTTTATCCCTTTTGGTCTTTGTATTTCTAAGGATTCTTAACTGGGTATCTTTCTTTATTTTTGTGGCAGACTAATAGTTGCTACCAGGAGATCCACTCTACTTTTCTTGCTGGTCACATGTTGTCCACTCATCTGAAGACCACATTTCTTATCCTCTTTTGCAGCTAGGTGTGGTTTAGTGAGTGAGTTCTCGCCAGTGAAATATAACTAGGAGCAATGAGTATAGTTTGGATCTTACCTTTTAGATAAAAGATGATGGCTTGCCTTGGACTGCTTTCTTGTCTGTCATGGACATGCTTATGATAGCTTTAACCATACAGATGAAGTGGACATCCTAGGGGAGGGGAGAAACCAAGGCAGAAGGAACCTGAATTCTAAATGACCTCACAGACCAGAGTTGCCCGGACAGTCTAGTCCTCATTGCTATGTGAAAGGGAAAGGAAAACTTCTATTGCCTTTATGTCACTAAATTCTAGAGTTTCATTATTATGGTAATTTAGCCTTTACTCTAACTAATAGAGAAACTGATACTTGGAAATGGAAGACATTTAACAAAACCCTAAACATATACCATTATCTGAGCAGTCAGATAATTGATGTGAGGAAAAAGATTGAATGGTCCCTATTGGGCCAAAGGCAGAATATTTGGTAAAAATTTCGACTACTTAACTTGGAAGGTTAATAGTGTTTCTTCTATGGCTGAACTCAAAAATATAAAAGAGTAATTGTTTCTCCTTGCTGCATTTTGCAAATTTTTTCAAGAAATAAGTTCAACGAAATAATGTGTCTTCAAGCAGAAATGTAAAGAAATAAAAGATTTATAAAAAACTGGGGCTTTGTAGGTTGGAAAATTCAACTACTTCTGTAGCCCAAGTAGAAATACTTAAAGTAACTTAAAATATTACATAGCCTAAGAAATATTTTTGGCATACTTTTAAGTTACTCTATCTTTCATCTCTTCTCTTTTTCTTTTTGCTCCTCTCTTGTTCCCAACTCCTCCATACCCCAAAGTCAATTTTCAGTGTAGAACAGTCCCTCTTTTGTTACCCATTTCTTACTAACCTGAGTTCTCCAGGCATACCACCTACACATGATGACTCATCAGCTGGTTTTCTTCTGACAATTCTCGTACTAGCCATTGAGAGGACTGGTTTCACTTCACTGTGGTAGCAAGGTATCTTGGGGTCAGGGTAGGATATTGAGGGTAGGTTAAGTTCAGACAAGGTGTAATCTGACTCATGTAGCTGGAGAAGCCAAAAAAGCAGGTCATCCAAGATGGGGATAATGAAGTAAGGAAAACAAGACCATAGCAGTAGTGTAAATAACTGAGGAGTGAGTGTGTGGTTCTTTAGAGAAGGCCAGAGATCTGGATGAAAGAAATCAGCCAAAACAATTATACTGTGGACTCTTGATTCCATGTGAGAGGAGATTGTGTCTTTGACTTATAGTAGAACCCAGGGCCTTGAGCATGCTAGGCAGACACTCTGCTAGTGAGCTACATTTGCGGTGCCCCCTGCTCCTTTTTAACTTTAAAATTTTTAGACAATATCTTACTAAATTTTCAGGTTGTCATTGAACTTGAGATCTTCCTGTCTCTACTCCCAAAGTAGCTGAAATTACAGGTTCTGCTAGAATTGTATCTTTATATCACTTAAGACAGTTTTAGATACACAGTAGGAATACAAGAAATATTTGATAAACTGCATCTTTAATCTCATGCCATTCCTGAAATCTAGTTCTCTTTGTGGTCCTGGAACTTTGCTGTTTCGATGCAAATCAATCTACTCTGTGTGGACTCTTTTTTTTCTTTTCTAAATAACCTGAACAAAAGAAAATTAGTAAGTGTGTTTATGTTCTTCCTTCAAGAAGACCTAAACTAGGTCTCAATATATTTGTATCACAACAATAATAGAAACAACTTAATGTAACCACCAACATTTACTGAATGCCTACTAGATCTGAAATACAATATCAAGTGCTGACCTATGTTTTTCCTCTTGATCCTCACAACGACCCTATTATTATTCATTTTACAGATGAGGAGACTGGCTCAAAGAGGTTCTCTTTCCTAAGGTTATGATAAGTGGCAGTTTGTCTGGCTTTGAAACTCTTGATCTCAGTAACACTAGCCTTTCTGTCTCATGACAGGTTGCCCTCCCTTCTGTTTCTAAACCTTTGATCTCCTCATTCCCTTGCTTAAAACCTGTCATCATTTTCTCATCTTCTTCTGCCAGAGTCTGTATAATTCAGTGTGGCATAATTTATTTTTCAAAACTACTTCAGTGTCCTCAGTTTCTGCTGCTATTTCCACAAATGCATGTTGAGTTCCGAGTGTTTGTGGCATGACAAGGTGAGATGTGAGATCACAAAGATACAAAGTCTCTTCTACAATTAATGAATATTTATAGAGAATCTGTTGTATATGGAACATGTGATCCTAAACAGTGGGAGAAGATACAAAGAAAAATTATCTTGGCATGATACCAGGGAGACATCAGAGGTAATAGATGGTACATGGGCCTAAATTTGGTAAGTTAAAGAGGAAGTGTAGAAGATATGTAGTAGAATATAAAGAGGAAGTGTAGAATAAATGAGAGATATGTAGTCAGTAGAACTGAAAGAATTTTGTGTGTGCTTGAGTAGAGAACAAAACGAGAGAGTCTAGGAAAATTGAGATTTCTCAGTTGGGGGCAAGAGGCATGATGGCCCTGGAAATGGAGAAAGAGATAATAAAGAGTATGAAGAGGAGAAAGGATGATGGGTTACATATTATACTATATTTGAAGGATCTGGGATCTGGAAATATACATCTGGGGCCTAGAAAAGAAAGTCTTAGACTGCTATTGAATAAGTGGAGTTAATATCAGATATACATCTGTTGAATGGGGAAACACAGATCCTTAATCAGGTCAAAGCTAAGATAGGACTGAAATTGCATGGGTCTGAGTAGGTGGAAATAAATTGAACAAAAGTTTAATTGCAAATACAGAGTCAGGTAACAGAGCAGGAAAGTCTGTATGTTTTCAGGTTCATATAATCATCCAAACTTTGAGACTTGAAAAGCTCGAGGGTTACAGAGCTGCAGCAAGAGCTTGTTGAGAAATGAGAGCAAACATGTTGGATCAAGATTAAGGATGAATTTTTCTTAAGAGTTTCCTTTAAGGAGTGTGCTGTATTTGTTTGGATGAGCTCATTGAGGTAGGCAGCAAAACTCCAAGGAATTTAAGTACTTTCAACTCGTACGTAGGTAGAGAAGAAAAGTGGAGCATAGAGCTGTGAAAGCAGTCTACTCAATTCTTCAGGAGCCCTTTAATCTAGTGTAAGGTTGGGGAGAACCATGGCATTCTTGGAGATAATTCTCTTTTTGTTTTTGTTTTGGGTGCCGGAGATTGAACTCATGACCTCGCATTTGCCAGGCAGGTGCTTATGCAACTGAGCTAAATCCCTGACCCTGGCCCTGGCCCCACTAATTTTCTATAGACACTGGAGGAAGGGCTGAATTCTTGGTTAAGGTAGTTGAGTAATCTAGGAAAGGCAGGGAGTTAACCCTATGTATTTTGTTCACCTCAGTCAAAGAATGATTGGTGTTTCCTGTTGTAGTGGTCATAACAAACCAAAGATCAAAATTACAAATCAACATCTAAATTATTTTGAAGACACAGGGTTTGAACTTCAGCTCTATTTGTTCATCCCTTTCTACCATCAATATGACAAATGTTGAATCTAGGTACTTGATGTTTTTAGCTATTGGTTATATAGTAGCTACTTATTTCCTAAGCAGTTATTACATGGCTAGCAATCAGTTTCAACAATTATTTTCAATATATTCCATGATATTCTTATGATTTTCATTCTTTGTTGAAAAAATGAATAATTTGGCTTACTAAAAAGCAAATTGAAGCGAGTTCCTTTCATATCTAGGTTGATGCATCAGGGGGATTATTTTTCCTTTCTGTACTTGTGAAATACTGTGTACCTAGACAGAAGTATTAAAAACTAAATTCTGATAACTTTAAAAATGTGATTGATGTACAAACAAGAGGACAGTTCCTTTGGAGGAGCTCTAAAATAAAAGGCAAAGTAGCTCTTTAAATCACTTTGCTCCCTTTTATTAACTTTAGGTAATTGCTCAGAATAAAAAATAATAAAAGGAAACATGTAATTCTTTTGTTCTTTCCTCTCTAAAATGTCAATTATGAGTTAAGATTCTCCATCAGCTGCACAACTTTGATCTTTCTCAATGAGTTCCTTTGATGAGATGAGAAAAGCAGGAAGAATCTGGGATGATTACCCACCTTTAGGCTATAGTGTAAGTTGCAAAGGTACATGAGGTAGAAACTTAGTCTGCAGGCAACTTAAAATTCAGGTGTGTTTACGAATCTAGGTACACAGTTGTGACACTCGAAATTGTGCTTTGGATTCTTATGTCTAAAAGTTATCTTTCTGTGGATGACAGATTTTAATAATTAGTCCATTGTTTAAGAAGGTTGGGCTTTAGACAAATATTTTTTTTTAAAAATTTCTAGATTTAGAAAATACTTGTTTTCTTATCGGTGGCAGCATTAGAAGCTAATGAGAATGAATGCACATGGAATGCACAAGATTGGAACAAAGGGATAATAGTTTGGTGGCAGTTGCTCTAATGTAGACACCAAATGCTGGGGGACCAGGAAGGAGTCACAGTGACACCCTTGTCTCTGTGATAGCATGGTGGATCTTACAGTTCTGTGAAGAGATGGAGGGCCACTACGGCTATGTTAGGTGATAAAGTGAGTTACTTATTTAAGTGTAAAAATGTAACTTCTATGCTTAAAATTTTTCTTTCTTTCTTTCTTTTCTTTTCTTTTCTTTTCTTTCTTTCTTTCTTTCTTTCTTTCTTTCTTTCTTTCTTTCTTTCTTTCTTCATTTAGAGACTGAACCAAGGGCCTTCTACATGTAGGCAAATGTTCTGCCACTGCTCTGTACTCCCACTCATATTTATTTTTTATTTTGAGATGGGGCTAAGTTGCCCAGGTTGGCCTCAAATTTCCAATCCTCGTTTACTAGTCTCCCAAACAGCTGGGGATACAGGAATGCACTACCACACGTGGCTTACTTCTATTTATTTATTTATTTATTTATTTATTTTATTTTTTTGCAGCACCGGGGATCGAACTCACAGCCTTGCCTTGCCAGGCAGGCGCTTAGGCCACTGAGCTGAATCCCCAGCCCTCTTACTTCTATTTAATGTCTGTGAAATTCTTTACTTTTATTTGATTATAGAAATAATTAATAGATCAAGTTAAATTTCATTATTGTAATGGAATTTTCATTAATGATATTATTGTTTCTGGTTTTTTGTTTGTTTTTGAGACAGAGTCTCACTAGATAGTTCAGATTGGCCTTGAACTCACTATATAGCCCAGACTGGCCTTGAACTTGCTTTGATCCTCCTGCCTCAGCCTCCCAAATGCTGGGATTACAGGTGTGCACCACCACGCCAGACTGATATTATTGCCTCTAATACATTATACTACATAAAGAAAATTGATAGTCAAAAGTTTTCCTTACTCTGCAATCTATTCCTCTCAACTTTCTGGTTATTAAATATTATATCAGCATTTTGAGATACCGCCTATTTTATTATAGAACACATTTGACAAAGTTTGAAAACATTTAATTTGAACACTTTTTCAGAAATTGTGTTTTAAACCAGAATGGTGACACAACCCTGTAAGCTCAATACACTGGAAGGCTAAGACAGGAGGATCATAAGTTTAAATTCAGCCCGAGCAATTTAGTGAAAGCCTGTCTCAAACTAAACAATACAAAAAGTAATAGGAATGTAGGCAAATGCAAAGGCCCTGGATTCAGTCCTCAGTATGCCCTCTCTCCAAAAAAGTTTTATCTTGTACTTTGTACCAAGGAGAATTTAAAAATCTGAGACTAGAACCATACCTTTCCTTGTGAAAAAGAAATCCTCATAACATAATTTCTTTTTCACTAAAACTAGACTTTCTTCTTTAAAAAAAATTTTTGTTTAGTATATTGCAAAATATTTAGTATATTGCAAAGAAAGGGATGGTGATGAGTAATTTTTCAAAACTGTGACTCGCTGGAGGACGCAATGTTTTAGTTTTACTAAACTGCACAGAACATAGACTCAAAGATTAAGTGAGAGATCTTAATGTAGCATATATGCTTTCTGTGTAAATAACTGCCATTCTTGGTGATTCTGTTTCCCCTCCATGTAAAATGTTTAAAATGGGGACTTCATAATCAAATGTATAGGGTGGGTTAATTATAGATAATACTATTGTGGGAACAATATTTGTAATGACTTAAGTAAATCTGGGAGACAAATTTCTATGGAAATCATATATTTGTATATTAACAGTACTGTTAGGAAAATTATGTTGTTTTTATTTTAAAATAGTTTTAGAGCCAGGTATGGTGGCACATGCCTGTAATCCCACCATACTTGGAGCTGAGGAAGGAGGGCTACACGTTCAAGTCCACCCTGGGCAATTTAGTGACTTAGTGAGACCCTGTCTCTAAATAAATAAATAAGAATAACAATAAAGAGTTGGAGATGTAGCCCAGTGTAAAGGTACTAAGGGACAGGAATTTAGCTCAGTGGCACAAGCGCCTGCCTGGCAAGCACAAGGTCATGAGTTTGATGGCTGGTATAAATAAATAAATAAATAAATAAATAAATAAATAAATAAATACAGGCTCTGGGTTCAATCCCTGGCATCAAAAATAAAGTAGCATAAGTTCTTATCTATATATGACTACTAAAGTAGTTGATTTATACCTTTACAAACATTTGATGTTTTGGAATTAAATATATTTAGCAGAGGCTGGAAGTAGAGCAAAGGAATGGTTATACAAAGAAATATTTCTAAATTCTAAAATTGTGTTTAGCTATAAGGTTTGTGAAAGCTACTCAAGAATTCAAGCACCAGCTTTTAAAAAAATTATTTATTCACAGGGACAAGATAGGGAACATGTTCATATTGATTTTTATCATAT
>RJWT010033725.1:0-13825 GCA_004365215.1 Cuniculus paca
AACAATAAATGCTGGAGAGGCTGTGGGGAAAAAGGAACCCTTCTCCACTGTTGGTGGGAGTGCAGACTGGTGCAACCACTGTGGAGGTCAGTCTGGAGGTTTCTCAAAAAGCTAGGACTGAAAGTCCCATTGACCCAGCTCTTCCGCTTCTCGGCATATTCCCAGAAGAAGTGAAATCATCTTACCACAGTGATATATGTGCACTCATGTTTATAGCAGCACAATTTGTAATAGCCAAATCTTGGAAACAACCCAAATGCCCATCAATCGAGGATTGGATAAAGATGTGGTACTTTTATACAATGTGGTACTTTTATACTATACTATTCAGCTATAAAAAATGATCACTTTGAGGCTTTTATAAGTAAATGGATGCGACTTGAGACCATACTCATAAGTGAAATAAACCAAACCCACATGTGTAAACACCGCATTGTCTCCCTAGTGTAAGAAACTGAAAGACTCAATAAGGTGGAAAATTCCATATAATGTGGAAAAAAGATTCTGAAGTCCAACGGTGCTTTTATTGTTTGATTTGATTGGTTTAAGTCCCTTTCGTACAATTTGATTGCAATATGTGAGAAAATAGGAGCAGCTCTTTTGAAAAATGGGACACTACGGTAGCCATCGCTGGTTTCTTGTTGGCCAACTTGATGGCCTGTAGTGCTCTCTTGTTTTATCTGGTTTTGTTTGCTTTGTTTTGTTTGAGTTTATTGTCTGTAAATGTATGAACAACCATTTTGAGGAAAGCAAGAGACACTGGGGTAACCATAGTTAATCTCTTGTTGTGTTTTGAAACCTGTGTAGCTTTCTGTGTTCTGTTTTGAAATGCTGTATTGTGTTTGACTCTATTCTGTTTTCTTTTGCCTTTTTTTGTTCTGTTTTGTTTTGTTCTATTCTCTTTAAAATAAAATAAAAAAAAAGATTTGTGTTGAGAAGTCTCCTCTAATTCTAATTGGTTTATCTTTTAAATGATTCATCACTCTTTTCTGACAGCTTTTAAGATTCTGTTTTTCGCTGGGCGAGGTGGCTCACGCCTCTAATCCCAGCACTTGGGAGGCTGAGACAGGCTGATGGTTGTGAGTTCGAGACCAGCCTGGGCTACAAAGTGAGCTCAAGGCCAGCCTGAACGGCATAGTGAGACCCTGTCTCAAAAACAGGGCTGGGGATCTAGCTCAGCGGTCTAAGCACCTGCCTGGCAAGCGCAAGGTCGTGAGTTCAATCCCCGGTGCCACAAAAAAAAAAAAAAGATTCTGTTTTTCTGTTGGACTTCTGGGATTTTGACTATGATGTTTGTGAAGAGATTCTTTATTGATTTTGGCTATTTGGGGTTCGGTATGCCTCATTTATCTGAACGTTAAATTCTTTCCCCATATTTGAAAAATTATCTACTATTTCTGTAAACAGGCTTTTTAATGCCATTTTTACTGTCTTTTGGTTTTTCACTAATTGCAGTTAATCCTAGAGTAGTTTTAATGGATCATCTAGTAACTGTTAATTTCAGTTAGTCTTAGGTTAGTTTTAATGGATCATCTAGTAACTGTTATATGCATTTTTCATATTCTCTTGTTGTTTTTAAGGTATCTCTGAATAATTGGTCTCCAACAGTAGCCTTATCTTCTAGTTCTGACACTTTGTCCTCACACTGGTTGTTTCTGCTGTCCATATTTTCAGTAGAATTTTTCGTCTCCTGAATTTCTGTTTGGTACCTTGCCATGGACTCTTAATTCTTTGTCAACCTGGTCATTTATGTTTTGTATAATTTTGTTTAACTCAACTAGCTTTTGTCTTCTGTAAACTTGCAGATTGTTTTCTTTATTAAGTATATTATCTGTTTAGTTATATGTTCCTTAAGTTCTCTGAGCACTTTTTTGATCTGATTGGTTTTACTGTTTTTTGTTTTCTCTCCTGTTATCCTTTTGAATAAATTAGCTCTCTGGCTTCATCCGCATGCTGCATGGATCAGCTTTGCGGGAGTTGGGAGTTTTGGAGGTCTTCTCATGTTTCTATTTGTTTTCTGTGCTGAGGCTTGCAGGTTATAGTGGAAGACTTTATTGCTAGTGTGCAGACCTCTTTAGCTAGTATCTGCTTTAGTGATACAGTCTGGCTGTGGCTAACTATGGGCCTTTGCTTCTGTCCCAAGATCCATTTAGGTCTGTCTATTTGGCATGGGATGCTGCAGTGTATTTCAGTCAGTACCCAGTTCTCCATCAATGGGCTGCAGTATTGTTAATGATACAAAGGCAATCCAGATATTGGCATACCGAGAAAATTAATTAATACCACCAACTGTGCCACCTTGGCAATAGCAATAAAATTAGCAAAAGTAATAGTGTCAATGACAAAGTGAATATAGACATGTGTGAAGAATCTGTTATTTACCACCCTTAATCATAGGACAAGATCTATAATTATAGTGTAAATGCTAAGACAAACAAAACATTGACATACACTAAATATCTACTAGATGCTACAACTATACTTTCACTAGCAGTGGAAGCATATTCAACCGTAATAGCATAGAGTTAACTATAGAGCTTATATAACTACATCTAAAGCATACTGGTTCTACTAATAAAAATATAGGAGTGGGGAACTGGAAAATGAAAAGTGTAGAATTTGAAAATTCAGGCAATGGAATATGAGAACAAGGTGAAAAAGTGAGATAGACCATCCTGTTGAGGAACAAAAGGAACATGAAAGTATTGAACAAAAAAGAAAAGAAAGACTAGAAGAAAACAGCAAAACAAAGGAAAAGAGAAAAATAAGAAAAAAATTAAAAGTTGAAAGAAAAAAAATCCGCAACCCCCAAAAATCAATGAAGGAGAAAGAAAAATAATTTGAATAAAAACAATTAGTCTGCCTCTTTGAATGATTGTCCCTCTGCTCCCAGGATCTGCAGTCTTGAAATGTAGCAGTTCAACATTTTTTCATCTAGCTTATGGCCTGTGGTTTTGTGAGGTACCCCTGGCCCAGACTGTGGCAACTGTCCAAGCCGAGGCATATCCTTGCTCATTTGGCAGACAGGAAAATCAATCAGATGTTCAAGCACGCTGCTGGACTTAAGACCGCACTTTCAGATCCAACTGCTTCTAGAAACTACACTGTCGTGGTTACTTTTGTTTTGTTGCTGAGCCAAAATACCTGACACCCAAAATTAAGGAAGGAAAGGTTTATTTCTTACACTTTGGAGGTTTTAGTCCATATCCAGTTGGCTCCACAGCAGGGTGACGTGGCTGAGGGGGCAACTCACAAGCAGCAAGAGCAAAACAGAGCAGAAGAGTGGCAAAGGAGACCCAAAACATGTCTTCTTCCCTCTCTTATATAGTTTGCAGGCTCGACCCCTGAATGCCTTCAGCACTCACACTGATATTCCCAGCAATAATCCCAGCGATAATCCCAGCACTAATCCCAGCACTAACCCAGCACTAGGCAATGAATCAATCACAAATGCTAGATTCAGCTGCTTCCATGACTACATGAGGCTTTTGGGGGCCACCTATATAAAAACCATAACATACACTTACCAGGCCTTTCTTCTCATCACAGATGTCAGTGCCCATGTCCTTAGCCTGAGTGTAAATTTCTCAGAGGGACTATGTCTAGCCTACCCCGTCTCTACAGCTGTCTCTGGTGGCCATCTCTCACCCATTCTCTGTAGGAGGGTGACACTGGGAAACGGTCAAGTGGAATTGTTTCTCTAGTCATGTACCTCCTACATTTATCCTGTAATTGACTCCAGAACTCTGTAGCTGGTTCCCATGCCAGCAGCATTGGCATCTCCTGGAGGGAGGCCTCTTAAAAATGTGAATTTTCATGTTTTAGCCCAGATGTACTAAATCTGAACCTGGGAATAGACTAAATTTTAACAGACTGTTCAGGTGATTCTCCTGTATGCCAATATTTGAGAACAAGTGGTCTACAATTCAGTTGCTCACTCGTTACCTGGCATCAGTATCAACCTTGACCTCTAACAACAGCACATCAGCAATCAATCTCTTCACTTTTAGTTGGTGTTTTGGTTAGTTTTCTCTTGTTGCTGGGACAAAATACTTGACACCCAAAATAAAGAAAGGAAAAGTTTGCTTAGCTCACTTAGCTTTGTTGAGGTTTCAGTCTGTAATCAGCTGGCTCCAAGGCAGGGCAGAGTGGCAGAGGGGCAACTGTTCCATGGCAGAGGAAGACAGCAGAAAGCAACAGGAGCAAAAAGGGAGGAGTGTGCAGAGAGGACTTTCTGTCCCTTATATTGTATGTAGGCCATACCCACTTGGGTGTACCACTCACACTCATAATCCCAGCATTGGACCATGAATCAGTCATAAACTCTAGAAGCCTGCCCCCATGACCACATGAGACTTTGGGGGACATCCAGACAGAAACCATAAAGTTGGTGTGTGGCAGGCCCGTAAGATTTTTTGTTCATTTTGATTTTTGAGGTAGGGTCTCACTCTGCAGTCCAGCTGGCCTGAACTCACATTATGTTGCCCAAGCTCTCCTCAGACTTGCAGTGATGCTCTTGCCTCAGCTTCCCCAGGTGCTAGAATTACAAGTGTGTACCACCACACCAGGTTATAAAGGCACTTCTAAAGTTATCCAAGTAATACTAAGGGTTGCTTAACCAGGATATGAATCTGACACCAATTCCAAGTCATATGCATCTTACTGTCTTCAAGAGAAGATTCATACATGTCTGTCTTAGTATGTTTATAAGCATAGGTAAGTTACACTAATTACCCAGTGAATTAAAGTAGTACCCTGGGTTTGACCACAAACTAACTTTATTCTTCTATTTGAGATTTTGTTTTTAATACTCCGTGTTGTATTTAGCATTCATTCATTCATTGAGTAACCATTTATTATTATGCTAGGAGTGTAGCAGCAAACGAAATAGAAAAAAACCTCTGCTTACAGAACCTACATTCTGTTTTTTTGCACTTTATAGAATTTTGGTGGGCAGTATATTTCTTTGTAATTGTAAAAAAAATGTGTATTTATAGACATTTATCATCTTAAGTAATCATTTGTATATTTGTTGTGCTCAAGTACTGTCATACAGAATTATTTGCCTTGTATCTGTTAAATTTTATCTAAGTCACCAAATCTTTTTTCTAGATAACCTTTTTCACTCATATATTTAATCATTTATATATATATATTAATAGCAGCAGTAAGACTAGGGACTATCTAAGCCATAGACATATTCTGAAATTTGAAAATAAGAAATGTAAGTTCAAATTATGGTTCAATCAAGTAAGTGTGTTGCTTTTAATGAACTCAGTGATATTGTATAGTTGTGTAGAGTATGCATATATAGTAATATCTCACCCAGGATTGTATAAGGGTTCTATCAGATAGTATACATGGAAGTTTTTAACAAGTTATAATATACTTCCCAGTTATTTGTTACCTGATCTTTTTCATTTTAAGATGCTTACTTTCATGGTTTTTCTGTATATTGAATTATTTAATGCAAAGAAACAAACTCAGAGTTTGTCATTTTGATAGGGTTAAGAAATTTTAATGAATAAAAATATTGCTAGACTGTCAAATAGTTAAGGAATATTCTGTAATTGGTAAAGGTATGAACAAAAAATGCTGATAAGCCATTTTTAGTAGAGTACTGGTTTTGACAGCTTTTTCTCATTAGAGACTTATGAAAAAGAGTACTACTCAGTACTGTTCATGTAAATGGATTGCCCAGTGCTGTGATGAAAACACGTTCGTATGCAAATGTAATAGAGCTGCAACTGTCACCATGTGCTTTGTGATCCTCCACTGTATCAAGGATCCTCTTATAGATACGTGTTACATTGACCTGGAAAAACTGACTTTACTCTTTAGAGCTTGATTATTTAGCCTTTTAAAAAAACTCACCTGATGACTTAAGTGTCCTTGTTTCATTCAGTCTGCTTCCCAGATTACATCACACCCAAGGAGCCTGCATGACTAAAATGTGGAACAGCAGAAATGACTTCCTGGAAACATGGCCCTTGCTGGGAAATAACCACAAGAGCTCCACAATCAGCCCTTATCTCTTTGAGGCACACAATCCATGTTTCATCCACCTATAAAACGATGTTAAGACACCTTATTTTTTAGAGCAGATTGAGATTCAGAGCACTATTGAGTGGAAAGCATAGGAGTTTCCCTTATGCCCCTCCCTCGTCCTTGACTCTTTCCACTCACGTGTAGCCTCCAACAGCATTGTTTGCAGTGAACAGATGCCTCCTAAGTGCAGAGCACTGTGCTGGGCATCAGGAACCTAAAAAAGTAATTGATGTCTTGGGAGTGAGAGAAAAAAGAGACTGATCAGTTGAAATTTCTAAGTCCTAGAACTTGACATGCAAAATCTGGAGAAGAAATAAAGAGAGTGAGTTAGGAGTGGTTGAACAGTTTTAAGTAGAGCTCTCCAAAATCAATATAGTGGAGGTTTTTTTTTTTTTTCCCTTTTTTTTTTTTTAGTCCCCAAATAATAGAGCTTTCAAGGCCAGATAAATCACTTGGTTTTCTTTTCTGTGGTATTCCTTTGTCTTTATCGTGCAGGTACGTTCGCTTAGAATGTCAGTTCAGTGGGAGTAGGCACTTGTCTATGCTGATCTTCTCTATCCTCAATGCCAAGAGAAGCACCCAGGATGGAGACAGGGCCTAATATATACTCATACAAAAAGGGACTATAACTTAGTTCAGGAAGTTTTGTTTGTTTGTTTTAAATGAGACAGGTATTCCATGGGAACTACTTTGGCATGCACTAGTCTTGGGATTGAAAGGATAGGGCAAGGCCTGGTGTTCCTTTTTACCAATTTCACCTTGGCAGACCTGGGCAACAACTGTACTTTGGGTACAAAAGGTGGCTGCCAGTTGGCTTGGGGTGTTCCTAGACTTTTGGCAACCTTCTTCACCTAGTTTGACTGTTGAGTACTTCCTGATAGAAGGTTCTTCCTTCTTTCCCTGGGGAATAGTATGCTATAACTTAATTTCAGTTGCATAAGTTAGCAAACTGACAGTAGACTCAGAACTGTTAATTCCTTACTTCAACCACCAATCTTTATTTAACAACCTCCGTCTTTCCCGTTATGTGGTAACATGGATTCCCTCCCTATCTTTGAACTCCTATAACAGTTGCAAGTTAACTATATTTCTGACATTTGATTGTATTATAGTGTCACAAAAATGTAGTGGCTTATTTAGGTGTATTTTCCTTCTGCTTCAGAGCACAATGGTTTCATTTTACATTTACCAACAGCAAATAATCACTCCTGCTAAGAGATGAGTAAAGTTTCCCGGCCATTTAATGAAACATGCCCATCTAATTCATTCCTGCAAACCTCTACCAGTCCTCTCTTCCTTTCTTTCTTTCCCACTGCTACTATATTGCTCTATCTCCAGTCCTACCCTCAGCAGTCCTCATGCTGCCTGCCCCAAGCCTGACCTGCAGTTTCTACTGGAGTGCTGATCATTCTGCAGTATAGGTCAGGTTTTTCTTGTCTGCATGGGACTGCTAGAGACCCAGACTGGCCTTTTGGCAGCTCCGCTCAGCCCTCTGGGATACTAATGGCCCTCTGGACCATGCTGCTTTTTCACTTTTCTCCACTCTCCTCTCCAGCTCTTTGAGCCAGACACATGCAATTCCTAGAAATACTGTGTTCTCTTTCACCACTGTATCTTCACACTTGCTAAGCTTGTCATGGAAAGTTCTACTTCTCTTCCCCTGTTTATGGCAAGCCTGTCCTATGCTTTAACACAGACATCTTTGTCTTTAGGGAGTCTCCCCTAAGGAAGAGTAGTTGTACATCTACAATGTGACACCTTTAAAGAAGTCTCAATCTGGAGGAAACAAAGACTGGGAAAATTCAAGTGTGAGATTGTTTGCAAGGAAGAGGAATTTCAGGCAAATTTTATGGTAGTTTTGAAATGTGCTAATTGTTTTGTTTTGAGGATGTGCAGAATGGAACCCAATACTGAAATTTCCAGTTTATAATCTAATATTTGAATGAATATACTGTGTTTTAACCACATCAGTGAAATATTCCATATCCTCCGCTTGTGGTTATGGGACATCCCAACAGACACACTGACTGAAATGTGCTTTCTCAACTTGACTGACTCATGTGACTCAAACAACAAGTTCCCCCATGACCTCACTTGTAAAGATAAAAAGTATATTATTATGTTTTCAGAACACCATGCTTCGAGAAGCAGCAGGCTATTCTTTTTTTTTTTTCCTCGTGACCACTGGCTTGGGGATGGCATGGGCTGGGGACCAGAGGAGCAGAGATGGTGGCCCTGAAAAAGCACAGGGTGGGGTTGAGGGAAGCGCTCCAGTTATGAATTAGAAATAGCATCACTGAAGTTAATAAAAGTACACCAACCATGCCTGAGGATTAGGGTTAACTTTTATAATACACTGATAATTTAAGATTAATTGTAATCAGTCAGGCATGCACCCTGGGAGGCTGGGGTAACAGGATTCCAAGTTCAAGTCCAGCCCAAGCAACTCTGTGATTTAGTAAGACTCTGTCTCAAAATAAAAAATAAAAAAGGGCTAGTGATGTAGCTCAATGTGGATTCAATCCTCAGCACTGCAAAAAAAAATAATAATAATTGAATATTAAATATATTAAATATTCATTGAATATTCAACATTCAGAATTAAATTATGCCAAGACACTTTAAGATACTTACCAGCCAACTTTACTTCTGGGAATCAGTACTGATTTTGATGGTTCAAAGCTAAATGCTTGCGGGCTTGGTGGTGCACTCCTATAATCCTAGCACTCAGGAGGCTGAGGGAGAGGATTGCTTTGAGTTTGAAGCCGCCAATGCTACATAGTGAGTTCAAGGCCATCCTGAAATACGTAAGGAGACCCTGTCTCAAAAAGACAAAAACAAAAACAAAACTGGATATTTTATGTACACAAGGGTATTCCTCTATAATATTCAGTAGGAAAAAATCAAAGTCAAGACCTTTATGAAAATTATTTATCTACAAAATGAGGTGTTTAGGAAATATTTTATCATACAGCATTGAATTGTGTTTCATCTTCTTTCTTTTTTTGAGACAGAGTCTTGCTATGTACAGTACTTTAGACTGGCCTTGAACTCTTGGTGATCCTCCTTCTCCAGCCTCTCAAGTGCTGGGATTACAGGCATGTGCCACCACAACCAGCTGCTTATTTTCTCTGGTTCTACTCCATTGATAGTATTGGTTGAGTTTCCATCATGATTTCTTTTTCCCCTCCCAGAAATTGGTATTTAAAGCAATAAAGGTCAAACCTGACTTCCCCTATCCAATTTCATAAGCAAAAAACATGTAGTTTTAAAAAAATTCTCATGGCCCACAAAGGGAGATGAGATATACTAATTTACTGGTATTAGATAACCTGTTTTTTTAAACCAGTTAACCCAAAATCTCATGGTTACATTTTATATAGAAATTGTGCTTTAAGCATGTCAAAAATTTGTGTTTTGTTTTATTTTGTTTTGTTTTGTTTTGTTTTTGAGACAGGGTCTTACTTTGTAATGTAGGCTGGTCTTGGACTCACTGTGTAGCCCTGGCTGGCTTTGAACTTGTGGCAATCCTTCCACCTCAGCCTCCTGAGTGCTGTCATTACAGGTGTGCACTGCCATTCCTGACTCACTAAAATTTTTTATTTTCAATATTAAAAAGTATTAAACATAGCTGGGCGTGCTGGTGCATCCAAGTAATCTCATCTCTCCTGATCAGCTGATCCTGAGGGAGCAGAATCACCATGAGTTCAAGGCCAGCCTGAACTGTACAGCAAGACCCTGGTATTTTATTAGTGTTGTGATACCATGAAAGTATTCAGTTTTAATTTAAATGGTGATGGGTTTTCAGCTCTCTCTGCTGTGGTTGTAGAACAAGCCACCCTGACACTTGTTTGACTCATGATTCTGTGGGTTGGCCATTTGGAGCAGGATTAGCTGGGTGATTCTTCCACTGGTTCAGCTGGGTCACTCATAATGCCAGGCTGGCTGGTGGCTCTTGGTGTGGGGTGCCCTCAGCTGGGAAGGCTGGGCCCACTCCATATAGCTTCCTCCAGTTGTTAGGCAGGCTTGTTGGCCTGGTGGTGGAAGGCAGATAGACTCAAGGATAGAAGCTAAAGATTTCCCAAGGTCTCAGCTTGGAGACAGTGTACAGTATGACTTTTGCTAGACTTTTGGATCATTGCAGACATTGCCTTTTGGTAGGAGGAGATAGAAAGTACTGCGGCCAAGTTTTCAGTCTGTCTCAGCAGCTCATACTTGTCTGTTCATTTTGAATACTCCAGTATAAATATTTTTTGAGTGCTGGGGATTGAACCCAGGACCTTCATACTGAGCTATGTCCCACACCCCTGTTTTATTCATTTCTTTTTGAGACAGCATGGCTAAGTTGCCCATTTGCCCAGGCTGGACTTGAACTTATGATCCTTCTGCGCCAGGCTCTCAAAGTACTGGGATTGCTGGTGTGTGCTACCACACCCGACTTCCATGTCATTTTTTAACTGCTAAAATAGCATTGGCTGTGTATGTATCGTTTACTCACCCTCTTCTCTCCATTTGCTAGCAGGTGAGGAGTATTTGAAAGAATCGCACTCTTCTGATTCATCCATTTGATCCAGGGATGTATTTATTTTTTCAGCTATCAGTGTAATTTGAAGGGAGAATTCATTATCTGTTTTTCTTGCCATACTGGGGCAAGAAACCCAGGGCCTCACATAAGGTAGGCAAGTGCTCTACCAGTGAGTGTACCCTCAGCCCTTGAAGAGAGAATTTAAATTTAACATAAGTAAAACTATACTATAGTTGGTTTACTTATACAGTGTATAGCATTTGTTGAATATTTTTGAGTGTCTGGTTTGTGCCTGACAGGTGTTTAGAAATGTGCTTTTAGGAAATTTATAGTCTTACAGGATAGATGTAACTTATATCCACCAAACATTCACTAGTTTAATTGAAGATAGTGTACAGATACGTCTGACTTAGTACTTTGAGTGGCACAGAGAAATGGCACTTAATGTGACCCTAAGTCAAAGTAAAATAGCGAGTATCATGAAAGAAATGCAGACTGAGTGTTACTGAAGTAGAATAAGATTGGGAGGAGGCAGATGATCAAGTGCCAGGATATGTGATTCATATAATTAACACCTGAGGAAGGAGCGACCTTTGAAATCAGAGTGATGGCTTTATAGAGAAAATGAGTTTTGAACAAGACTTTGAAGAAGTGGAATTTGAATTAAGTGGAGAGGTGAGAATCCTACTCAATTTAAAATAGAGTTGTGTTTGCCCAAGAAGGTAATTATTTAATTAAGAGAGCCTTTTCAAGTGGCAGATATTAAAGTGCATTAGCTAATACAGCTGTAGAAAGATGTGGCAAACACTGTGTTGGGAGCATGGCTGGCAAGTTTCTCTTCTCTTTGATACCAGTGTTTAATTTCCTCTGATCAGATGTGTATGTGCCTCAACTGGGACATTTACTAAAGAATGGTTATTTCATAAAGGAAGTACACATTTTGTTTTCCCTGATGTACCCATATGTTGATTAAAGGAAATAGAGATAAATAATATGTACCCCTACTAAAAAGGAAATCTAAAATTAACAAAAGAAAGGAAAGCCCCATTGAGTAATGTCAACTGGTACTTTCTACAAGTATGTCTAGATCTATTTAATGGCTTAACTGATAGAAATAATTGGGGAATTTCCTTTCCTAAATTTGAAAGGTAAATTCGCTTTACAAACTTCCTACTCTAGTCCTCTTATAAGAAGTAGAAGAATCAAAACACTCTATATGATCCAACTGCATAGTACAATACTTAAACATATATCAGTTACTAAAGTGCATAATTATATAAATAGTAATAAAATATAAGATTTTTTTTTCTGGTACTGGGGATTGAACCAGGACCATGCACTGAGCTATATTCCCAATCTTTTTCTTATTTTTTGAGACCATGTCTCACAGAGTCAGTAAGTTACCCAAGCTGAGCTTAAACTTGTGATCCTCTTGCCTCAGCCTCCCAAAGTGTTAGGATAACTGATATGGACCACCATGCCCACCCAGTTTATAATTTTTATTTAAGTACATCAGAGGCAGTCTTTCACTGTTAAAGTGGACTGAAAACACCCTTATGAATGAATTCCATTATCCAGTTGATCATTGCCTTTCCTGTAAAGCAGAGGTCCTTAACTAACGTTGTCTAACTTAAATGTTACCATGTGATGAAGTTCTGTAGAATTCTTTGAGAGCAGCTTTTCTACTACCTCAGTTTTTAGTGACAAGAACTAGGGGGAATTTATAATAGATTTGATCATTTTATTTCTTTAAGTAGCGGCAGTATATGTTCTGGAGCCTCAGGCTCCAGAAGGCAGCTCCTAAATTACTGATACTTTATTCCTGGAGAAATAATCTCTGCATTGGGATGTATGTTTTAATTTTAGCATATTCTACACTTCTGCTTTGCTTTGTTTTGCATAATATATTTAGGATATTCTTCTGTATCATTCACATAAGTCGGCCTCATTCTTTTTAAGGCTGTAAAAGAAACTCATAATTTTCAACCAGTCCTTGATGATGGGGTTAGTTATTTTTTGGCTAAAATGCAATATTATAGACATCAAGGGAATGGGTACGTTTTAAAACAGAATGCTACACAAATGTTACCCAGTAGAACCAGAAGAGTCTGCAGTGCTACCTAACATGCTGTTGTCATTGTTGTGAACAAGCAAGATGCTTGCTTAGAGAATTAGTATTTTTATTAGGCATATTGAATACTCTCAGAGTTGAGATAGCTTCCTGAAATGCATCAAGGAAAATAATCGGAAAGAGAATCCTTTGGGTTCAGCTGAGCACCAGATTGCTCTGCACAAAGAAGCATGCTTTGTGAGACCTACTGGGAGGTAGACCTATGGGAACAGGTTCATGATGTAAGCTGAGGATGCAGCTGTGCTGTTTAGCACCTGATTAGCAGCTAGGGTGTTCTAGGCCCTGCTAAAAATAAAAAAGCATCCTGAGTTTTAAGGATGACTTTCATAATTGAACAGATGCATGGTAACCTTATCTCAGAGAAACAAATGATTGGAGCAGATTGTCATTGTATCTAGTTAGTTGTGTCAGGTCTTTGCTCTCCAGTATTTTTCTTGCTGAATGATGCGAGGTATTGTGCAGGAGTATACCTAAATGGCTAAAATGTATTGAATATTTATATTGATTTGAAGATCCTCTGAATCACCACAGGAAAAAGATGTGTCAAAATAAATTGAAGGCAGTGTATAGCATTACAGTTAAATAAATGGTTTAAAGCAAAAAACAAAAAATATCTTAGGATTGATGTGTGATGATACTTTCTGATCCAAAACCTGTATTCAACAGTAAATGATAACTGGTCACAGTTTAATTCCCTTTTATAAAATGAGATTATGAAAAATATAGAGCTTAAGTACTTGACTTTGAAAGAGTAGATTTGTATGAAAAAGAAATCTAGAATGTTAGTAGGGGTTTTTTCCTTTAAAACTTTTGTTCTCTGCCATATGATTTTCCCTTTGAGGATAGTGAAAGCAAAATGAATCATGCCACTGAAGAATGTTCTCTTAGTCCTTGGAGGGTTTTCTAGGCAGCTGTATAAATGAAACCAGTCGCTTTATTGATTGATTTCTTTCTTTTTTTATTTATTTTCATTGATGTCTTACTTGGGCAGAGGTTTAGCCACTCTCAAGTATAATTTCACTGCCCATACCTGTCATATAGCTGGGCTTCTCTCTAGTGTTCTAGTAAACATATATCTTTATGGAGTGATTTAGCACAAATATGTTGTCCTAAGTAGTGGA
>RJWT010033727.1:0-13847 GCA_004365215.1 Cuniculus paca
AAGTTCTTTTCATTGCTGAATACTAGTGTTATTTCACTGGGGTCAGAGAAGATGCTTGCTATTTTCTGAATTTGCTGAGAATTGTTTTGGTGATTAACATGTGACCTGTCCTAGAGAATGTTCTGAAGAATAACGAGAGGGATACATATTCTGCAGATGCACGGAATGTTCTGTCAATGTCTGTTCAGTCCATTAGGCCTGTGCAGCATAGTTTAACTCTGATAGTTTTTACTTGATTTTTTGTTTGGATTATATGTTCACTAAAAAAAGCGGGGTGTTAACATCTCTGATTGCTATTATGTTAGAATCCATCTCTCACTTTATATTTAAGAATGTTTGCTTTACATAACTGGGTGCTCAGTTTTATATAGAATTCTTTGTGATTATACAATGACCTTTGTTTTTTTAATTTTTTTAAGCCTATCTTACCTGATATAAATGTGGCTACTCTTGCTTGCCCTTCATTTCTTTCTGTGTGGTCATTATGGTTTAAATCTAAAATGTTGCCCGAACGTCTCAAGTGTTCACGAAGGTGACTGGATTATATGGGTGCTGTGCTCATTAGCAGGTTGATCTGTTGGTAAGCTTAGAGTTGACTGTGCTGTCAGGAAGTACAGCTTGCTTCAAGGAGGTGTGTCACTGAGGGTGCGTCCTAGATGGATGTATTCTTCTCCCTGACTTGTTTCCTCCCTTTTCTTTCTTTGTTTCCTGGCTGCCATAAATTGAACAGCTTTCCTCCACCAGACCCTTCTGTCATGCCATTTTTACCTTGGAGAAGTCAACCATGGACTGAGTCTTTGGAAACCCTGAGCCATAAAATATCTTACCTTTAAATTATAGTCAAGTATTTTGTCCCAGCAAGGGGAAGGGTGACTAACACAGTGGTATGTCTTCTTCCATCTATGTACTTCATTCATGAAGTAAGTTTCTATGAGGTAGAATGACATTAGGTCTTAATTTTTTTTTAATTTGGCTAGTCTACAGTTTAATTGGGAACTTTAATCTGTTTACATTGTAAACATATACTCTTGTCATTTGATTTGTTGTTTTTTTCTGGTTGATATGTATATACTCTGTTCCTTTCTTCTTTTGTTGTTTATCTTTGTGGTTTGATGTTTTTTGTTTGTTTTTTTATAGAAGGCTTGCTTCTTTTTTCTCTTTTGTGTTTTTGCTTTGCCAGTGAGTGTCTTTTTTTGTGTTTTCATGATGGTGGTTATCATTCTTTCACTTCAAGTGTAAGATTCCCTTGAGCATTTCTTGTAAGGCCAGTCTGGTGGTGATGAATTCTCTTAATTTTTATTTATCTTGGAAAGCTTGTATTTCTTCTTCATGACTGAAAGATAATTTCAGTTGGTTCAGTAATCTTGATGGGCTGTTCATTTCTTTCAGGATTTTGAATACATCATCCAGTTCTATCTTTTCTATAAATATTCCTTTATATGTGACTTGACATTTTTCTCATGCAGTTTTTAAATTTCTTCTTGACTTCTACTTTTCCCAATTTTTGTATAATAGTCTGTAAAGGAGTCTTTTTTATGGGTTGACTCTGTCTTGTATCTTTTCAGGTTTCTGGGCCTGGATATCAACATTTGAAAAGTTTTTAGCTATTATTTTATTATGTAGATTTCCTATGCTTTTTTACTTAGCTTCTCCATTGGAATACTTATTATGCAATTTTTTAAAACACAGTGATATCAGGATGTCTTCATTCCTTTTTTTTCTTTCTTTGTGTGTGTGTGTAACTACTTTTTAAACTTATCTTCAAACCATAGTCTCAGGACATTTGTGTATAGAAGGAGCATGGATGGGGAACAATACAGTGTGTGTTGGGTTCCTTCTAAGGACAGTTTAGTGACTTAGATTCTCTAGCAACATCCTAAATCTGGCTCAGGACCTGAAAGGGCTACAGGCTTAGCAGAAGCAAGTAGTTCAGGTGTCCATGGTGTTGATGGAGCCTGATGGAGAACTCCCACCAACCCATTCCCCACTGAGCAAAGCTTTTATTGGTTCAGCTTTGATCTTGACCAGAGAGATTAGATGATAGGCATTGTAAGCTTAGGTCTCTTCTATATATGGCCATTGTGTGTCACTGTGCTCTCCAACATCTTTTTCACATCCTTATGTAATTTGATGCCCTGATTCAAATATTTCATTCAAATAGCTATTGATTTATTATTATAATTACTATAATTATTATTATTATTATTTTGGCTTTCATGTGGAGTGAAGCATGCTGGCATCTCTATTTGGTTCTCTTTCTGATGTTTATACTGAATGTGATCAAGATATAAGGTAAATTTGGAAATGAAAAACTGTGTTACAGTGAACAACACATTGCAATTAACACCTTAAAAATACTTCCCTCAGTTTGGACACACTTATCCTACTGTGCTTGCCGCTTTCTGAAGCATTTCTGGAAGGTTTGTAAGTGTCTTTACAGGACAGGATAAAAACTAGGGGGAGTACTGCTGCCATTCAAAGTAAAGGCAGGCTCAGAAAATCATTACAGTGAGTCTGCATCTGCCTTTCTCACTGCATCTGGCTCTTGCCAAAGTAAAAATGGCAAGAAAGGTAAATGTTTTGAATTGACTGAGGACATTGAGGAAGCCACGATGAAGCAAAATAAGACAGGAAAAAAGACTTGAAGATGTGCTTCAGAAAGCAGAAAAAATGATGATGTGCATGTATTCAAAGGGAGGATGGTGCTTTGAGAGAAATTAATTGGAATATTATTGACGGCAGTCAAGTCTTAAAACTCCACCAGTC
The DNA here is from genome assembly GCA_004365215.1 of Cuniculus paca. NCBI lineage: Eukaryota > Metazoa > Chordata > Mammalia > Rodentia > Cuniculidae > Cuniculus > Cuniculus paca. The sequence goes on from RJWT010033727.1 coordinate 2,767, forward strand.
ACCATACTTTCCGATCAGACCTCATAACTAAAATTTTGTGCCATTTGACAGAAAACTTTTTTCCTCCTACTCCCAGCACCTAGAAACTACCATTCCATTTTCTGCTTCTGATTTTTACTGTTTAGGTTTATCACATTAGCTGATGTCATGTAGTATTGGTCTTCCTGTGTTTGGCCTGTTTCACTTAGCCTAACGACTTCTAGGCTTACCTACGTTGCTTCTAATGACAGAAATTTTTCCCATTTTTTGAGATCAAATATTAATCCATGGTAAGGATATTCTGTATTTTCTTTACTCTTTCATCTCCTGATAGGCATTGCCTCCCTGTCTTGACTGTTGTGTATAATGCTTTGATGAATATAAGAGTGTGGATAGAATGTTTGAGGCCTCAATTTTACTGTCCTTGTTTATATACCCTGTTATAGTTTGGATCTGGTATGTCCCCAGAAGCACATGTGTTGAAGGCTTTATTCCAGTAAATTGATTGAATCATGAGGGTTCTGATCTCATTATTGGATCAATCCATTCATGAGTTCATAATTGATGGATTATTGGAAGATGATGGAAGTTTAGGTGACAGAATCAGGTTGAAGGGAATGCATCCTTGAGGTACACCCTTAGGGGCTGTATTGTGGCCCCAGTACTGGTCCCTTCTTCACTCCCCTGTCTCTGTTTTTGGTTGCCTTAAGATGAGTAGCGCTTCTGCTGCGATGTTCTGTCTCATCTCAGGACCAAAGCAATGGGGCCAGCTGACCTGGATGAAATACCTAAAACCATGAGCCAAAACCAATCTTTCCTCCTTAAGATTGGTTTTCTCAGGTATTTTGCCACAGTGTTGCAAAGCTGACTAATGAATAGCAGGGATGAGATGGATGGGTCAGAGTAGTTAAATCACTAAGTAGTTTTTCACTTTATCATAGAAGTGAAACAAAGACAAAAGGATTATAGTAAGACACCTCTTTCCATGGAAAGTGAACACCTAAAGAGGGATACATCGTACTTCATCCTCTAGCACAAGGAAACAGCAAGGTAGACCAGCAGCACTCAAAAGAGTTGGTTTCATGGTGTTTTAATCATCAGTGTTCTACAAACTGGAAAATCAAGCTTCCTAGATTCATAATGCTACTTTAATTGTAGAGTTTAGATAATTAACTAAAATATAAGAAGAAAATACCAGTTTTTGTAATTAGAGTTGTCATGACCTTTCTCTCTTGCTCACTTGGAAAGTTACAGTCTATATGTACCTCTCTCAAACAATTTCATTTCCTCCCAGAGAACTACTTTGAGGACTGTGTGTTAATCTGTACAATCCCTCATAACTTGCTTTGACTCAGTACACATCATTCCCTCTCTACTGTTTCAAATCTGAACCAGGTTTCTGCTCTATACTTTGTATGTGCCTATAAGTTTTGTATTCCGATTTTTCAAAAGTACATTACTCTTCATGATGGTATTGATAAGGGCTTATTTGTATCTAACAAAATTCTCTAAAAGTATAAGGTCCCTACACTGGATACAATGATGGAGTTATTAAAATTGAGTTGAATTCCATTTCAGTTCAAGAATACAGGTATGATTATTTGATTCTTTTAAACTCAAGGGGAGGGAAGGTTGATAGTTCATAAGAGGTCAATAAAACAGTTGCAGCATTTCTTCATAGAGTAGTATGTTTTACTATTTCAACAGGGAAATGATACATATGAAGTAGAATGTCAGATCCAACATAATTCCATTGGAGGATTTCATGACACAGGACAAGGAGTGCACTGGATACACACAAAATGATTGATCAATTTGTTGGAATGTGTAATGTGTTTAGTTATGTGCAAAATGTGAAGAAATGAGTGACATCTGCTGATTTGAAAAACTTAAACATTCTGGGACTCTTCCCTCATCATTTTTCTTCACTTATAGTCACATTAGGGAAAAACATTCCTCTTTTTCCAGATGGTAGCATAAATTTTCAGGTCAAGTGATATTAAAAATAGATAATAGCCAGGACCCCATGAGTCTCTACAGAAAGACTAAACAGTCACAATGGGGAATATCATTGTTTTGGTTTTCTTTATGAGCTTTTATGTACTCAGCTGCTTCTCAGGCAGACTTCTACTGCAGTGGGACCTGGATCATTCTGAATTCCGGTTCCACATCACTTCCCGTCCTTTACACTCTCTCAGCTCCATGCCACACAAGTCAAGAGAAACAGCCTCACAGCTGTGCTCGGCCCTGAACGTGCTCTCCCCCAAGGCACTGGCTTGCTTCGGCTCTTGGAATCAGAATTCTTTAAGTTCTGTCTCTGGGTGCTGCTCTTCACAAACAGCCTGCTATTTTAGGGAACATGAACTTCTAGATATATAAAAGAAAGTAAAAATCAAGTTATTTCAAATCAATTTAAATGGCTCAGTAGGTTTTGTTTAAAGATTATAGCGATTATGATGGATCCAAATGAATGGTTATTCTTGGCAGTATGCGTGATACACATTTCAAATGTTGTTCCCAGACAACTTTCCCAAATACTCCAAACTAAGTAGTCTCGTTGTTTGCACTTTCTAACATCCCATCTCTTCCTTTACATTTATGTGTGTGTCCAAGAAACAGGACAGCATACCACCTCTGACTTTTCTTAGTGTCCCTTTCAGTAGCTGGTCATAAAGAAAAGAAGCACTCAGTTTATAATGACTGCATTGCATTATGGTAATCTGTTATATATTTATAATTTTGATGCAACAGATTGAAACTGTTGAATTATTCATAGAAGATTTGGTACAATCTCTACCATTTTAGTAAAGATCACCTTTCATTTTTATCACCAATGCTTACTTGGAGTACATATTCTAAGAATTACTATTGAAATCAAAGACATGATGATTCAAGTTATGATATGATAGAACAAAATAATAAGTAACCCATCAGCAGAGTTCCATAAAACCTGAAACTTAGAGGCACTGTAGAGACATCTTATAGAATACTTTTCATGGATGAGAAAAATGAAGGTTGGAGTATAAGTGAATTATGCAGAATCACTCAGTGAATCAGTGTTTGACTATAAGCTAACTTGAGGTTTTAAGAAAAGTATTACCTAAAACTATTAGAAAGATGTCAGTTTTCTTCAAGTTTCATTCCCATTGTAGATCCTTGGGCAATTTGTTCAAAATCCCAATAATTAACTTTTCACATCTGTAATATAAGGCAAAAATACCAATTCTGTAGCACTTGCGTATGGATGCAATGAGACAACAAACGGCAAAGTGCTTGGTGTCGAACAGTAGACACTAAATACTTCCTAACCCCTGCAGAAGATTAAAGTCTCACACAATTAAGTGAGTTGCCATGTGAATAGGTGCTAGTGAGCCAAAATATTTCTCTATTTAGTCACCTTTAAGTGTGTGATAGTTCATGTTCAAACACTAGTGTTTTGTCAAGTAATAATAGCTCTTTTTCTCCCAAAGAAGTATGTACAGCAGGCATGGTAACAGCAGAGCAAAAGTAGAACAAGGACTTTTTTTTATAGCAGCACTCAATAGGGACTACCCTACACACACACACACACACACACACACACACAGAGTCATTGACTGTACATCAGCTACAGCAGCCCAACCTGATCAATGAGATCCTTTCTGTACAGTTAGAACTATGGCTCTGAGAGGAAAAAAAAATTAATTAGAATGGTGCATGAGAACTAAATAGAACTGGGGCCAGTTTTGGCACTAGGAGAAGCTAAAGTCTCAGCGGAGGTTTTTAGAGAAGACCAGCTTTCAGTGAGGCAGAAGAAAGCCAATTGCAGCTAAAGCAGGATAACAGAGATTGACTCTGATTTGTGAGATGGCTCAGTGGTGTCCTCATAATAAAGTGTAGTTCATTTACACACAACAGATTCTCTTTCCAGCAAACAGTCTCTCATGCCTAGAACTGACAGTGGTCCAGAAAAGGTTACCATGGCAAAGAGAGAAAGAAAAGACCACTACCACTAACTTTTAGAAATGCTTATTTCAGTCCTTGTCAAATGTGACATCACTTAGCTTCTTTATAAGCTCACAGAGGTTCGACACGGGAAATAGCTCTTCAATCCCCTTCCACCCAGCTCTGCCCTCTGTGATTCTTCCCCTGAATTCTTGAATGGTGACCACGTGAGATGCCACCCAAATGTGTGGTCTAAGCCGCCTTTGAAGATTGCTGTAATGATCTTCGCTGACTTCTGCCCTGTGCTTTTAGCTGGAACCCCTGGCTGTCTGTTTGCTTTCTTAAATGTTTGCAGACTTGGAGCTGATGAGTTTTAAGTGCCTACAGTGACCAGCACCAGGCTCTTCAGTTTGCATTTACTTTAGATACAGAAAAATGAGAGAGAATCTGTCAGGGTCCGGGACGTCCCATCACATGTGTCCCTTCCTTCTGTTCTTTTTCTCCCCTTCCCTTTTGTTTTCCTTCTTTTAATCCCACCATTTCTCAGTCTTACATATAGTCATGTGATAAGAAGAAAGCTAACATTTTCTGTATGATTTTACAGTTACGTAAAATATAGAAAACTGAAAAAACTTATGAAATGCTAAGAAGAACACCAGAATTTTACCATATACAATAATTACAATTGTCTCTTTGGCTTATCTCCTTTTTTCCCGGTTTCTCTTAATAGACGAGTGAGGATTAAAATAGAGAAAGAACTTTTTTATAGTTCTGTATATTTTTGTTTACATTGCTTCTACTTTGCATGACTATATTTCTTAAAATCAAACATTCTTAGAAGTCATTATCTTTAATAACTGAATATTTAATCATATAGATACACACATCTATATATAATTAATTCCCTACTTCAGTTAATACTGCTGTATGATATTTTAGGTATGTAAAATGTGTTGGGCAATTTTCACATCTTTTTACTAAAAAATTAATCCATATTTAATATTCCCTGGGTTACATTAGTATAAGGAAATTTTCAGTGTTAAGTATTACGGTAGACTTTTTAAAGAGATCTCGATATATACTTCTAGACAACCCTCTGGGAAATTTATTCCAAACTAAATGTAAGAGTACTGCTAGACAACAAATGCCTCAAATATAAGAGATGAAGTGTTATTGTTAAGAATTAATTTGATATGACAAATAATTAAAGAGATCAGAAAAACATGAAGAAAGTATAATACAGTATAGCCCAATTATCAAACATCCTCAAGGCATTTATAGAACAATGCTAATCCTTGCTAGAAAGATTTTATTCTTCAAAATTAATTTTAAAATGCAAAGATATGATTAGTAAAGTAGATTTAATGACCTTTTTAATGAGCTATTTTCAAAACTAAATTTTGAAAAAAATTGCAAATAAAAGGTATGTAACACTAATATTTATGCATTTTGGCAGGAATGCAGTAAGATAAAGATTAATACTGATTTGAAGTTAAAGAAAGAACATTGCTTTACACTTAGCAATGGCAGCCAAAGCATACAAAATATTTTTACTTTTCAGTCCCCAAAAGACCTAACTTATTTTTTAATATGCTAAACATGCACAAACCGAAGCAAAAGCTTTAAGGACTAGGAGAAAATCTACAACGTTGAGTTAAACAAAGGTTTATAATTGAATGAAATGAAGCGTCTGTAAATGAAAATGTGAAACTGAAATGAAAAACTCCAGGATAAGTAAAAAATGCCAAACAGAGAAATATTAGTACAAAATATGAAGTTAAAGAAATTACTTGCAGTTTATTTTCGGAAAATCTTGAGAGTGAGATTTAGAGAGAGATTGAGAGAGACTGAAAAATGTTGAGGCAAAGAGGTATGCTGAAGAGTATGAGAAGTTCTAACATGTTCTTATTAAAGTCACAGAGATCATACTAAAGATAACAGGAAAGAGTCACATGACTCATAAAGATGAATGACTTCTGAGCATTGTTGAAAAATAGCGATCTTTGGATCTTTGCATCTCCCAACCACAAGAAGTAACAAGATAAAAAAGGGAAAAGAAACCTTCATCTAGAAATTCATCATTGTGAAAAGAGATCTTAAACACAGAGGGGAAAATGGGCTCATGAGGAACTACCAAGGAGGCAAAGAGTGGACTTGTTAGCACCAAAAATTTAAGATGAGACAGTTGAATAATTTTTGAATATGCTAGGAAAGGTAGTATCTATCAACCTAGAATTGTATATATGAGTTGTATTTTTAGATAAGAGAGTAAAATGTGATTTTACTGGTCATTTCAACCAAAGAAACAGATTCCAAATAGAACTCTCCAACACAAATGAGAATGACAAAAACAAAACAAAACAAAACAAAAAAAAACAAAACATCACTTATTGTGTGTGTAATTTTAAACAAACAACTGCAGAAAGCAACGATGTCTGACTTGTGGTGAAATATAAAAGAGAACTTTGGTATGGGGCAAAAAAATAGGTAATAATGAAATGATGAATGGACTCAAAGTAAACTGAAGCTTACTGTTATTATCATTATTTTCTTATCCATTACTATTATTATTTTAGAAGACAGGAAGATATTGCCTAATTTTAAACTTGACAGTCAAAGATTAATCATAAAGTAGTTCCTCTCTAATCACTGTACATGTGTAGAGTATTTAATTTCAAAACAAGAAAGGAGAAAAATAGGGAAGGGGAGAAAAGTTACCAAAAAACGACTTAGCACTGGGCAAAGGAGTGAAGGGGAGGTTGGGGTTAGCGACTGTGTCTTGCCTGGCTGTGGCGTTACTCAGGCATGTTTATTTTATGAAAGCTCATGGAGTTATAAGGGGGTTGGGGTGACTGTCTATGTGTATGGCATACTCAAATAAAGTAGTTATTTAAAAAATACAGATCCATGGTTTAAAAAGTTAAGTGATTCTGTAAGTGTGTGCATTCTATTTAGGTAGTTTCTACAAAATGATCAGGTGTAGTCCCCAAATGCTGGTGTCATTCTTTCAGCCACTTTACCTCTTTAAGCTGATATATATGTATTACTTAAACATTTCTAAATGACTTATAGTTATTGCTACTTATTTTTTCAGTTTTATGTTATTGTTAACCCCATTGGGCAGGTAAGAAAATAATTTTCTTTACAGTTGGTATCATTTCACTATCTGTGCACAGCCTTAATATTGCTATCACCTCAATATAGCATAATTCGATTAGTTCAATATACGGTGCTTGTAAAATTACAACTAAGTGCTGTTCATAGCTGAGCCATGTAGTAAATCATGACAAAATTTCTCCATGTGTAATTTTAAAATTTTAATTAAAATTAATATTCATTTTTTATTTACTTTGATTTGAATTTCTACATACTTCTTCCCAAAGAAACCCCAAAATTTTAGTAATCAGTATTGGATTTTTTAACATTTTAAAATGAAAAAGGAACAAAAATGATATAGAATTTCAAATCAACATAACAGGATATATAACAATGGTTAATATATTGAGTATTGTTATCTTCAAAGTAGTTGCTCAGATTACAAGATACAGGAGTGAAAAACTAGTTGATTAGTACTCCATTGTATAAAACTACCACATCTTTTCTACCCATTTTGCAGTTCATGGGCATTTGTGTTGTTTCCAAGATTTAGCTGTTACAAATTGTGCTGCTATAAACAAGAGTGCACATATATCACTGTGGCGTGATGTTTTTAATTCTTATGGAAAAATACCCAGATGGGGAATTTCTGGATCAAAGGGGAAGTTCAAATACAGCCTTTTGAGGAACATCCACACTGATTTTTTCTACAGTGGTTGTACCAGTCTATACTCCTACCGATAGTGGAGAAGGGTTCTTTTATCCCCCACATCCCTGCCAGCATTTGTTATTGGGGATTTCTTGGTGATAACATCCTTTCTGGAGTGAGATGGAATCTCAGTGTTGTTTTAATTTGTACTTCTTGAATGACCAGTGATGTCACTTTGCATATAGTTATTTGCCATTTGTATTTCATGTATTTGTTTGCCATTTGTTTTTCTTCATCTGAGATGTGTGTATTAAGCTCAGATGCCCATTTTTGGATCAGGTCTTTGAATTTGTGGGGCTTGACTTTTTTTGTTTCTTTATATGTTCTAGATAGAAGTCCTTTGTCTGAGGGACAGTTGGCTAAAATTTTCTCCCACTCTGTGGATTGTCTATTCACTCTGTTGGTGTTTTCTTTTGATGTTCAAAAACTTTTTAATGAGATGAGATCCCAGTTGTTGAGTCACTGAAGTATATCCCATGTATTTTGGTTTTTCTTCATGAACTCTTTGCCTACCCCTATGTCTTCAAGATTTCTACTTACATTTTCTTGAGGTAGATTTAGTGTTTCTGTGTTAATATTTAGATCTTTGATCTATTTTGACTTTAGTACATGATGATAGATATGTGTCTAGTTTTAGTCTTTGACATGTGGAAAGCCAATTTTTTCAGCATCATTTATTAAAGAAACTTCTTTCCAGTCAACATGTTTAGCCCCTTTTTCAAAGATAAGGTGGCTGAGTGTCTTTGTAGTTGTGTCTGTGTCTTCTAATTTGTTTCATTGATCCTTACATCTTTTCATTTATTTATTTATTTTTTGCCAGTACTGTGCTGGTTTTATCACAGTAACTTTGTAGTATAATTTCAAGTCAGGGATTGTGATGCTTTTTGTCTTGTCTTTGTCACCCAGGATTGCCTAGGTCTCTCCTGTTTCCAAATGAATTTTAGGAAAATTTTCTCTAGATCTATAAGGTATGCTAATGGTATTTTGATTGGAATTGTATTAAATCTGTGTAACAGTTTTGGGCTTGTGGCCATTTTCACAATGTTGGTTCTTCCAGCCCATGAGCAAGGGATATCTTTCCATTTTCTGATATAATCTTTAAACTCCTATTTCAGAGTACTGTGGTTTTCAATATATAGATCTTTTGCATCCTTTGTTAGATTAATTTCTAAGTATTTAATTTTTTGTATTTTATTGTGAAAGGTAATTTTTCTCTAATTTCTCTCTCAGTGAGTTTGCTGTTGGTGTACAGGAAAGCTATTGATTTTTGAGTGTTGACTTTCTATCCAACTACACTGCTGAATTTGTTTATTAACTCTAGTAGTCTTTTGGTGGAGTTTTTGGGGTCTTCTAAGTAAAGTACCATGTCATCTGCAAATAATGATAATTTAATGTCTTCCTTTCCTATCCTTATTCTTTTTATGTCTCTGTCTTTCTTAATTGGTTTTGCTAATGTTTCCAAAACTATATTGAATAGGAGTGGTGATAGTGGACATCTTTGTTTTGTTCCTGAATTTGGAATGAAAACTTTCATTTTTTGTCCATTTAGTATGATGTTGGGTGTCAGTTTGCCATAGGTGGCTTTTATCAGATTGAGGTGGAGAACATCTATTCCAATTTTCTGTAAGAATTTTATTGTTAGTGAGTGTTGGACTTTATCAGTAACTTTTTCTGCATGTATTGAGATAATGATGTGATTTTTGTCTTTGGCTTTGTTGATGTGGTGTATAACATTTATTGATTTATGTATGCTAAACCATCCTTGCATTCTTGGGATAAATCCCATTTGTCATGGTATATAATCTTCTTGATGATTTGATGCATTCTATTTGCTCATATTTTATTCAGGATTTTTGCAGCTGTGTTGATTAGAGAGATTGGCTTGCAGTTCTGTTTTTGGGCTGGTATCAGAGTAATCAGAATTTTCTTTGGTTACTTTCAGATCAGTAAGGGATATGGTGAGTTTCACAATTCCTAATGCAAGCACCTTTGCACAACTGTTTATCATTGTGTTCACTATTTAGTGTCTCTTTGGCACTGCCAGTCTTTCACCAGGAATCTACTTTATCTCCTTTATTTTCTTTTATCTATAAGTCGTATTTTTCTCTTTCATATTTTATTGACTAAGTTTAACAGTAACTTTCAAATAACATGAGTGCATCACAGATTGTTTTCAAGAATGGGTCTCTGAGAAAATGTCTTCATAATCCTTTGACAATTAGTTAATTTTTGGTTAACTGTAGATAGAATTCCAATGACTGCAAGCTTTATTCCTCCAGAATTTTGAAGGGCACTTTATTAACTTCTGTTTTCCTGTGCTTTTACTCAAAGTCTAAAGGCATTTTTATTCTTCATTCAGTGTATTCAACCTGAATGGTTTATTAATCTCCAATGCTAAAGACAATTATCTTTGTACTGAGTGATACTGTGCTTACTGATGTGTTTTGTTGTAGATTAGGAATAGCCAAACATTTTGTCTATAGGATCAGATAATCAGTATTTTTAGATTTGTGTTCTGTTAAGTCTCTGTTGCTAACAATTACTCAACTCTATTATATTATGGAAGTAATCTATGGACAACACATAACAGAATTCATTGTGAAAAGAGTAGATTTTCTATCATAGGGTGAGATATTAATATCCATCCCTCAGAATGTAAAATACAAGAGAAGAACTAACACACAAAAGAACTTTAGATAGATATATAGATTTTTCTTTCTCATTTCTGTTTTAAGAAAAATTTCTGTGATTGTCTTGCAGTGGTAGTACTAGTGAATGAAAAGGAAGTCATCAAATCAGTAATTTGTGCTGCTTCTCTTTCCCTTCTTTGGTCCCATCATTTGTCTACTTGTTTTTCTTAAGTATTTTGCATCAAGTGCTCAGTTCAGGTGTGTTAAATGAGATTTAATTATTCATTTTTTCAAGTTCATTTAGAAACCATTCTGAAACAGCAAGAATAATAGAAACAACAACTTTTATTTTTAATTCTGTGATTAAAGCAGACAAATACAAACAAACAGAAATAAAATTTATCTACTGTCATTTAATCATAACAAGAAACTTATAGGCAATATAGCCATCCTTATTTTATAAGAAAGAAAATATAGGTCAAGAGAATTTAAGCAACAAAACACAAGAACCAAGTAGATTGTAGATTCAGAGGTTGAACTGAATCATTTGAGACCAAGAATTCATATGATCATGTAAATATTCTATTGTATTTCACAGAGAACAATATATGTAGGATTTATATAGCATCTAGCAAAAACCTGAGATGAAATAAATACTGAATCTACATTTTTTAGGTTCTGAATTTAGAGAAATCTTAGCTATCATAATATTATGTAGATAAAACTTAACAATTAATCATATA
>RJWT010033728.1:0-13836 GCA_004365215.1 Cuniculus paca
TGCCCATATGCAGTGACCATTTAAACAGAAGGATTGGGTTCTGCAAACATGAGAGTAATAATTAACTCAAGCAAGAATCATCATGAGGTGCCAAATCAATAGCTCACAGATAAATTTTACATAGACCCAGAGGAACAACTTGCAGATAACTCGATAAATACGTGGAACAAAATGTAACATTACTGAGTCTTGCAGGAATCATCTTAACCAACTCATTGTGCTTAGTGTCTTCAAAGTGGAGCTGATTTTTCATTACACAAATTGGATGGAATAGTGACGCACGAATCACCAGTACTCTTCTCAACATTATGTAACATTAATTGGTCATGAATAAACACTCAAGCGCTTCCAGGTGGTACAACCATCTTCCAGTCAATGAGACTATTTTTAAACAAGAGAGACAGAAAAAAGCCAATGTCAGGGAGAGCAAAAACGAGTGAAATAGAAGAATCTATTTTCACATTTAACCCACTCATGCTGAAGATTGAAATTTTTTGAATTTTTGTATAAATTTCATATATATTACCTAAAAAAATTCAAAGAATAAGAAGTTGACGGGAACACATTTCGTTATGTTCCATTGTTATGGGAATTCCAAACCTGGGTCACCGGGCACTGAAACATTAAATGAAGTAAAAGTAGCATGCATGATAAATACTATCTAGGAAGTTTGATTGGCCTTGCACTGGTATAATAAAGCAAATAAACAACAGACTACAAAAAATATTCTTGAGACGCTTGAGGAATTTTTTTAAAAATTACATATTAGGTAAAGTTATTAAAGCTTAATTTTCAGACAGTTGAAAAACATGATGTACATACATAAAATAAATACATCCAAGATTTTTTGTTATTCGGGTCACCCATTAATCAGGGAGTCAACAAGCTCTTAAAAGTGCGGGCCAAGATTAGATAAGGAGTTCCCTTTCTAAAGACTGATTAATAAATATTAAGATACTTTTGCTGGGTTAGAAATGAAGGCAGGGCAATTAGTTATACACATGGAGTTATCTGTTAAAGCAGGCAGCAATCACATGCACTGGTTGTGGATTAGCTCGGAAAAATCCACAAAGACCCATTTGCTAAAGGTGTGGCTGCCGGCCTCCTATTGAGAGCTGCTTGAACCTTTACGAGCTGAAGCCAGAGAAAGGAAGCTGTCTTTGGAGCTGAGTGCTGAGGGAGTCAGGGACCCTGACCCCCTTGTGTGGGCAAGTTCTCCATTCCTCATGCCCATTGTCCCTACAGTAATGCGTGGTCCCCTTGCAGCCTAGAGACACAGAGCCCCCCACCATGGACGGAGCCCTTTCAAATAGGGAAACGGAAGAGAGTTCACCTCCTTATAAGCAGTTTGTCTCACATACTTTCACACAGCAATAGGAAGCTGACTAACACATCTACATGGATAGAAATCGACAAGTTAGACTCTGTGAGTTTGTGTCGAAATTATAAAATAGAGTTGGCAATAGAAAATTTGCAAAGTTATGAGCCTCGCACTAGTGAGTATACCTTACAACACCAGGGATGTGTTTTGTTTATTAACAAATTGAAGATTTTTCAACACACAGGGTTTTATCAAAGGCAAAGTTAGGTGTATAAGAGAATCACCATATCTGTAGAGAATGTCCCAGCTTTTAGAGCCTTCGTACTGAAGCATGTGGTGGTTACATTTCACCATGTCTGCAATTTGCTTTCAAGTGGACCAGAGAGACAGGTTGGGGAAGGTAGCAAGCAAATGTGGCTAAACTCTCAGCATCAAGTGAGTCTAGGTGGTAGACAGATGGGTATAACATCACTAATTCTTAAAGCTTTTTAAAGATTTGAAATTTTTCGAAATGATTATTTGGAGAGGCAAAGCATAATATGTTTGATGTGATTTTCTCATTTTCCTCTTGTTTGAATTTTATGGTAATATCAATATCAATGTGCTTTAAAATACGTGTGCTGGTTTTTTACTTATAGAAATGCCATAAAGCTTGGAGAATAGGCTTTGAAGTGACAGACTATTTTTAGCAACCTTCACATTCAAAATTGCTACTTACATGCTGTGTACCGTTGGATGATTTAATTATACACTGCACATACTCTTCTCTGCTAGATGCTGCGGCTATGGTTTCCAGGTTTTCAGTCATATATTTTATGCTACTCGATAAATGCTAAGTTGACAGTGGTACATTTTGCTTCCTTAGTAATTAGATCAATAGTTTTCATTTACATTGGTCAGAATACTAAGACTTCTCTCAAGAGTGATGTCGGCCTCGTTTCTAAAGTCTCAGCACACACTTGTTAGGTGGACTGAATTGCACTGGTTTTCTAAGGCATTCCACATCTTTTGTCTCTGGCTGGGCACTTAGGGACTCATTGGATCAGTGTTTGTTATCGCTCGTTGCTTGGCCTTTCTGGACTTGCAGTCGTACTCACATACACTTAACTGGTACTTACAAAGATTTGAAGTTGAAAAGACTCAGACATGAAGCTTTTGGTTTCATGCAGACATTACTGAGCCTGATTGGAAAAGTTACAGAAATTTGAGACTCCAAAAGATACTCTCAAGTTTTCTCAATTTTCGTAGAAACTGGACAGGCCTGATTTAAACAATATTTGGAGAAAACTCTTTGGAGTAAAAGACACACAGAGAAAAAAGATGATGCCGAGGCTATTCATTTATTTTTAATCCATATGGAGTCATAGCTCCAATATAGCAAACTAATTAGAAGAAAGATTTTGTTCCAAGGAGGAATAAAATTCAATTCCTGCCTTGTTCATTAAGGATCCCATGGTACTTCAATTTTTAAAGCACAGTGCTTTAAAAAAAAAAAACTTACTTAGCTTGATTACTGTAACTGGCAATGGTTCTGAAATTGTAGGCTATGTGCTAACCTTCTGTTTAATTTGGCTGAATTATAAATAGACATTCAGTTCCAGTTCAGAGATACTCTATTCTAATCCTGAAAGAGAGTACTTTACCTATAATATGAATTTGTTACAAACCAATAGCAAAAGTTATTTCTGATACTCTATGATCATTACAACAGTCACTACAAAATGCAAACGTACAATAAATATGAAGAGCTATAATGTTGTTTGGTCCAGAAATGGTAAGCCAATGAAAACCTCCTTTCAGATTATGGAATTAACAAACAATACTGTGTAAAAGGTTTATTTACATGACAAAAGACAGGAAAACATGCTTGAAAGCTTCTGAAAAATAAATTGATCCAGATGAATTGTAATAACCAAAGCATCTATAATGAGTTCATGCTTCTGTTACAAAATTTTATCTTTCAAATATAACCTGTTTTCATAAAATTTGTTTAAATTTTTAGTGATTTGGCTTAATGCCAAAGAAATCTACTTATTACTTATTACATTGTTACTATTTAAATGCCAATTATAATAAAAAATTAAAGTTTAAAAATCATATTTTCCATTCAATTACTTTAGTAGATACTGCTTTTAATACTTATTTCCAATCATGAACTTAGGTATGAATAATGTAGCAACCTAATTGAAATTAATTTATATTTAAGAACATTGTAATAAGTAAGTTTTTAAAATGGGGGTAGAGAGCAGCTTTTTTGTAAGTTTAAATTAAAGTTAGAATGGTTCAGAATTATGATTGAGCACTAAATGTTTATATTTAGCAATACATGCATAAGAAATGATAAGTTGCAGGTAAATTTCTAATCATTTAATTAATATTACTCATTTATTCCTCAGGCAAACAAAACAAGTAGTGTGATAGTCATGGTGGCTTCTCATACATAATTGGCTTTCTCTCATTTTATATGGTAGAGTTCAGTCCCCATTTGGTGAACTGAATTTAGGTATAGCCACATGGCATTCTTGGTCAACGTAAGAGAAAACCTGAACTGACTCACATTTACCTAAAAGGTAAACAGCCAGGGTGAGATTTTCTTCCTAATGTTTGCCTACTTGGAAACTGGATCCATGAATAACTACTTTATGTGTGTCTCCTTCTAGACAATGTAACACAAATGTGGCAAGAATATTTTTAAAACAAAATTTATAAATGATGGAGATTTGAATTTTTTGTTACAGCAGCAGAAGCTAGCATGACTTATTTGATGCAGCTCTGTACTTTATTATCCTTCTTGTACATAAGGACACAGTAGGCATAGGAAAGTTGAATGGCTTTCTCAAAGAAACAGAGATCTCAATCTCTGGAGACTCAGAACTCCACACAGGGTTATAAACTTGTATTGCAAACACATAGGAAAAATAGAAGGGGATCAAGAGATGAATGGAGAGGAAATGAAGGGAATGGAAAGTAGATGAAAAAATGGAGTTACGATGTGTTATGTACATGTACCAATTCCTCCCAAGGGATGTAAATAGCATGTGCTACAAATACGCACTAATAAAACATAAATATTAAAATAAAACCTCAGAACACATTAAGGGTAGGAAAAATTAGATATAGCCCAATATATTGTAAGACAAACCCAAATCTACAGCTGCATGAGACAAAGGATTACAGATATTATATACAATAAACTGTGCAAAGCTTGGGAGGAGAAGCTGGGGACAGAGATTCATTGGGAAAGTACAGCATTTAAAAGCACCCTGTAAGAAATAGCCACACATGAAAGACACTAGATAGAATACACAATCAAGAAAGATAGGAGGATCCAGGTGTGGTGGTGCACATCTGTATTCCCAGCACTCTGGAGGCAGAGGCAGGGGATCATTGCAAGTTCAAGACCAACCTGGGCTACAAAGTGAGCTCGAGCCCAGCCTCAACTGCATAGGAAGACCTTATCTCAAAAAGACAAAAAAAGAGAAAGGTATAAGACGTTTGTAGATACTGTCTCATTGCTACATGAAAAATACAATAATTGGATTGAAAATTTCACCAGGGTGCTGCACAGCAGATTTGGGCCTTGTTGGTGGGAAGTGAAGGCTAAGGCAGAGCTATAAAAAGCCTGAAGCAAGACTGACAGAAGTCCCAGCATGGAAGCAACCTGTTAATCTGGGTAGAAGTACTGTATTGTTTGCTGGATTTTTGCCCTGAGAATTCGAAGAAATTTCTGTCGAAATACTAGCTGAACACAACTAAAAAAAATCCTTGGAAAATACAGTTTGAGAACGTCTCTATGGATAAACGTATCTTCCCAAGCCATGGAAAAATCCCAAGCCATTGAGAGGGTGAAAATTTGATCTATAGAGCTTCTACAATAATTATTCAAGTGTACGGCTTTCTCACCAGTGTGTCAGGAATAGAAGAAAGTAAGGCCCATTTACAGAAGAGAAAATAGACTGACAACCATTTTTGCAGAATACTGAATGTTGGCCTTACTAAATAAATGTTGGAAATAGAATATTTTGGATATTGTTAAAGAGCTAATGGGAAGTGTGGAACAAAACTGAAAACAAACTAGAAAAATAATGTGTTAAGAAAGAGATGGCGTTGGGAAGGAGAGTAGGAGAAGAAGTGAAAAGCGTTAAGTGATATACACATACCAACTTGACACAATAACTGTGATCATTATGACTGTAAACGCAAGTTGATAGCATTTTCATAATCTTGAAAAGAGTGTAGAAATTGTAAAAAGTTATCAGAATCGAATATGAATTCGTCACCACGGGAATACTGGTGAGATTCAAGTTATCTCAACATTGTCTCTGACCTTGTTTCCCATGCTTCATGCTCCTCAGCCACATCGACTTCCTCGCTGTATCTTGAAAACACCAAGCATCTTTTTACTGTGAGGACCTAGTATCTTATCTGCTATTCCTTCAGCACAAACACAGTCCCTGTGCATGAGCTGGATCCTCCCCACCTGCATCTGGTCCCTCACTGAAGAGGGTTCTCTGCCATCCTGTATAACAGAATTTCATGCTACACTCACACTTTCTACTTCAATTTATTCTGCACACTTTCATTTATTTGTCATAGGAAACATCTATGTATCTTCACTTGCTTATTATCTTCATTTCTTCAAATACTTACAAGCTCCAGGAGAGCAAATATTATATTTGGTTTGCTCACAAATGTCTCTGTCGTTCTTAGAAAAATGTTAAGTCCACTAAATATTTGATTTTACTAAACATTTGTTAACTGAGCTGATCCATGAACCACAAACAGTATTGTGCAAATTTTATTGCATCTAAGAATTTAGTAGAGTCAATTGACTGCTAGTTAAACTATGAACCACTTCGGAAGTTGTACGATCAACAGGGACTTCAGCATTCACCTAATCTGCTCTTCTGCCCTAGGCGGAGCAGTTTGTTTCACAATTTTTAAGAAGAAAATGTTCCAAAGTTAACTCAGGAAATCACAGGATTTGTACAAATCTATCTTAATTATTTCCTAATGTGCTTTAACTTTCTTTCTCTTCTTGACTATTAGAGAAAAACGTGTGTTTACACTCACTGTAGTTACTTTTGATACTTAAAGAACTTGAAGACACTTAGCACTAATCTTTGCCTTTTCAAAATAAACATTTCAGCTTTTATTCTAGCTTTGACGTTAAGCTCGAGTCCCTTCTTCATCTCCATACCATGGTGACCTCATTGTTGGTGTATATGCTCCTCTCAGCTTTCAAGTGCTCCCAGGACAATGAAATCATAGCTGAGCAACCCCACGACTGTGCTTTGGGTGGCTTCTCTCTAGGCAGACAAGGAGAGTGGGCATGGGAAGAGAGGGACACTCATCAGCCAAGGACGCTTCCAGAGAGACAGTCAGCATCTGGCATAGCAGGAAATCCTGGTAGAGGGACTCTGGGATGGGAAGTCGTTCAACTGTAGCCCTCCGTAGCATCTCCCTACTCTTCTACCCTCGTGGCGTGGACTAGAGCCTGGGTAAATCCTCCGTGATTGGAAACCACCCTCAAAATTGAGAAATGTCTACAAGTAGAGTGTTGCCTATAGCATCCTTTCTAAACAAACAAAAAGATCAAAGAAGGGCTATGACTACAAATTCCAGTGGCTTGAAACAGACTTGGTTTATTAAAAAATGTATGATTTTTGACCTAATGGAGACCTAAGATAAATGAAACAAATTCGTCACCTGTGTAACAATGAGAAGTTCTTCGTGTATCACCTCCAGTGCTGTGATTGGCATCCTATGAGTTCACGCAAAATGAGTGTGGACAAACGTGACCCTTTATGACGATACTTGGCAGAAACCGAACTTTTAGATAGTCTAGTCACTAACTCAGTGAGGAAAATAAACAATTCCACCTGCTTTCCTCTCTGCTACCCTAAATAATTGTAACTGAATCAGCACCACAGGGCAGTCCAAAGTACACAGTCACACGGCACGAGGAGAGTTCCTACATGGCCAGTGTGGTTGAATGCTAATATAGAAAATTGCAGCAAAGTTAATTTGTTATTACTTTGATAAACTTCAACAGTGAAGATATTTTACTCTTCAGAGAAAATGGTAACAAAGCAATTTAGAGAAATTTAATTAGTGTTTGGTTCAATAAATAATCACTTTATTATAGATATCTATGTGGATTTAAATAATCAAGCTATTTATTCTATCAACTTATGTTTGCAGCTCATAACTTATTTGAAGTGAATTGATATGTTTATCTTATACTTGTAAAAACTTGAAGAATTTCTTCCTATAAAAATAAGAAAATAAACATGATATGTAAAGATGAATTTTATGTTTCCTCAAATGTGAGGAAAAGAACAAGCACAATTTTTTATATTATGACAAAATGACTTATTACATCAAATGTCATATTTACATATAATTTCAAACCTAATGGCCATCTGTCACAAATATTTTACTTTCTAAAGTAAATTGGTGTAACACTCATTTTAATTGTTCAAAAGCAAGATATACATTTTTCATATATTTAAAAATTGTATTAAGTATTGACTCTTTCAGATTTAAAAATACTATTTCTATATTCTGAGTTGTATCTAAACACCTCCCAATAGTTATCCGTGTATTTGATTTATAGAAAGTCTTCATCTTTATTTTCTAAATTGCTAGTATAATTCTCCATTAACTATTTTCCACCAAAACTGTGTATAAATAATAAATACAAAAAGAAAATTTAACCGTTGCAAATTAGATACTACAAGTACAAGTGATTTAATAAATATAAAATTAGTAGAAAAAATTATCTCAGATTGAATTATATTACTTTACAGAATGTAAATTATTTAATGAGAAGGAAAAAGAGTAAGGTTTGTCCACTTTTATTTCAAGGAATTAAAACTCTCTACGTGAAGCTATTTTGCATATTCTCCAAATCTCAGTGCATTCAGAACAAGAAGTCCAAGGGCGCAGAAGCAAAGAGGAGAAGTGCTTTGTCAGGGTCGTGTCCCTGAGAAGGGGACTGTGGGAGTCCAGGGTGAGGTAGGCAGTGCTCAGCCAGGTAGAACATAACTGCAAGTAAGAGCTTCAGAATCAGTATCAAATTTCAGCTATTGACTGCAAATTTCTGCTTTATTAATGCTTCCGTAAAATAATGCTATAATAACTTACATTTTGCATAGTAATTGTATCTGCTTGGGTCTACTAAGCATTTCTGTGCTTTTCCACTGAAATTCTTATCATTACCAATACTGGAAAACTGAGTGTTAATCAAATCTTACATTGACTAAAACCCCAACCTTTGTGGTTTCATCACTTCCATTTTCTTCATTTGTAACAACTGAGCGGATGAGAAATCAGTAAGTGTTGCCAATTAGATAGATTAGAGATAAAATTAAAAGTTTCAAAATGATGTTCTTGGTTATGTGTTACCACTCAACTGATTTTTTTTTCAGTCTTCTAGCTGATATTTGTTAAAAAAGAAACTAAACAATTCAATTGGGTGCAGAAGAGAACACAAGGCATAGACTATCATCCATGCTCTGCGAGATAAGACACACACGAGAAAGAAAACACCATCTAATTCACCTTCAGGGATACTTGTGAAAGGAGCAGAAGTGAGGCAAAGAAATGCACAGGGACCCAGACAAAAATACCAGCGTGTCAGCCAGCACACAAGTCCCACACGGTCACGCTGCCAGGAGTTCTGTGCTGTCACACGGGTACCTGCATGCTCTGGAGACAGAAAACACACAGCCTTCTCCGCATTTAGCACCTCGACCTGAGTGCTGAGGAGTGAGAGGTTGTTAGTCAGTCTAAATGGAATATCAATCCAGTTGGGATAATTATATCTGCAGCGATGCTTTTCATTGCTTTAATACATTAGACCCATCTTTTCTCTCTTTATTCAAACAAGATAGTTAATTAACTAAATAACACGCTTTCCAAGTAAGAAAATATTTTGCATAACTATGGAATTCCTACAGTACTAAAAGAACATACAATGGACTTATATAGACAATTATGATTACTAAAAAAATGATAATAGGTAAACCATAAAAGGTATCATAAGATCTAGTTGCTATAAGGATCTACAAATGATTGATTTACATGTTTTTCAAATAATACAAATTATTGTTACTAGATAAATCAAGATGAAAAATGACAAATAATTCTAACTTTTCATATGTTATATAATAACCTGACTCTGTTTGACAGTTTATTAAAGAAAAAGCGTTCAGTAAATAGAGACCCGGGACACAGTTTGACCCAGTGTGTTGTACTGTGTGGAAGTCAATATTCAGCTTTGTCAAAGAAGCCTAAACTAAAATATATAATAGTTTCCATGCTTTACTTTTTAGAGGAATTGTAAGTTGACAGTAAAATCAACCATATAGAGCAGCCTCCTGTGTAGTATAAACCATATAATTCTTCAAGATTTATGAAATGCAAATTTGTAAAAGCCTTAGCTACTCTAAATATGGTACTTCAATATCATCTTCCCAAGAGCCAGTCGATATAATGGAATTTAACTTTAATAGCAACTAGGTGCAGCTATTTAGATAATTAATTTTCCTAACAAGCTGGCTGCCCTAAATATTTTACACAAAGGGCATCCCTAATTAAAAAACATATTGGGATTTTTCTTTAAAAATTCATTTGAAGTTTCTGTGTGGAGGGAAACTAGGTGCATTGAAGCTAGCCTTTCCTGCACGCGAACCTGGAAAGGCAATTTAGCTCCATTACCGGGACTCGCCAACGTCTAATCCATCACCTGGAACTTGGCAAGTGCCAGCGGCTGTCTGTGCATCCCCTGAGTCAATCAGCCTTTCATTCTTTTTCCTTTGGACCAAGGAGGCATGATTTCCAAGCTGAGCAGCTGACTAGTGTTCTACTATGCTTATGCTCAGTTTTAGAGTCAGAATTCGCTAAAGTACAATTACATTCAAGGAAGAAAGCTTTTTATAATTGTTTCTTTAGGCTAATATGAAAAGAAAATGAAGTACGTTCAAAGAAGCAGAGAAAATTAAAATCAAGTTTTTGTAGTGAGGCTACCTAAAATTGATGGCAGGCTCGGACATGTGAATTATTTTACTGTACACTTAATCTCAGCATTGGAGAATAATGGATGAGGCCAGCTTTGGTAATTAATAAAAGAAGATAGCAAGGTTAGAGTCAAGTAGTTTAATAAGCATTCCTTGACATTTACATTATAAAGATTCAAAGTTGTAGTGCGCCTTGCCTTCAGACAGCTTACCCTTGAGTGCCAGAAGGTTTCTGCAGACACAATCACAACACCTCACCAGAGCATCGCTAGAGCCACATACACAAGGGCACACATGTGCACGCACACACGCATGCACACACACAGGCCTGCACGCACACAGAGCATTGCAAAGGTGAAGGCTCTCCTGTGGGAAGGCTCAGGGCATACCATACAATAGCACGGCGCAAACTGCAGCTGAGTAATACACTGTGAGTGGTGTTGGTGGTGAGGCAGGACGGTTGCTTTTCACTGCGGAGGAAAGAAAACATGAGCTGGGATCCTGGGTGCCCTGCGAAGACCCTCACAGCCTCGTCCTGACAGAAGCAACTGACGTCTCAACACAGTGATCAGCAAGAGGCGTGCTGAGGAAGGACAGCCAGTCAGGACTGGCACGTCCACACTCCAGATCTGGTAAGTGTCCCTAGACAGTGCAGATCTTCGTGGCTTCCTTAATCTAAATTTTCTGTTTAGTATCTCTACTAGCTCTGGTTTGGAAGCACTTACTGCAGCAGACGCACAGTGTGTCAGGATACTATGCAGGTATTTCAGTTCATACTTTGCAAAATGCTAACAGTCTATAAGATGGCCTCTAAACTTTGAATTTTTCAGATATGAGCTCATATTTCATTTTATAATTTTTATAATATGTAGGTTTGTTTGAGCAATATTGGTTGGTTTGTGTCTACAGTGTTTTGTCATAAGAAACTAATCTACAAAATCATGTTAGAATCCATTTGAATATCATTTACCTTTAGAATGTTTCTCTTGTTGGAAATACAGCAAAAATATACTATTTATGGAGGCTAAGGTTAGGCAGGTTCCTCCTTAATCTTTCATATGCTATATACTCTTTGAGAGTCTAAATACTATCTTGTGTGAACATGTGGGCACTAGGTAAAAAGAATTCCGGTAGCTGTCTCTGCTCACTTGGCATTCTTGGGGTTCAACCTGGGCCTCGCACGTGCTTTGCAAGTGCTTTATATTCAGAAACACTCCTGGCTGAAACAGCTGATTCTGAATGATGAAGAGTTTTTATGCAAATTTCAGCTTTCTCACATAGTTTTAGTTTGCTTAAAGTTAAGTGTGAGTTTTTCAATTCTATGACAGGGACACGGACCAGATAGAATCCCAGTGATGTTATCTAGAAATAGTTTCTCCACTCCATACACTTCTATATATTGTCTTTCAGAATGAAATGCCACAGGGTGCTTTTACCAGAAGGTCTCTGATGGGGAGGTGATTCTCTAATGGGGTAAAGAAGAATGATTAAGTGCTAAATGAAAGGCAAGTAAGCATTAGTGTTTATTCTTTCTTGGAAGATCAACCACATGACAAAACCAGTCAACAGGATACATTCAAGTAGACAGAAAGGTGGATTGCTTATTGTCTGAGGCAGTCATTAGTTTTTATTGCTAGTATTCAGAATTGTACATTGGTCATTGTCCTTTGCTTGTTTCTTTCCAGTTCAGAGTCCAACTTGAATATGAGTTCCTTAAACTGTTAATGACTTGCATGTAATAAATCCATGCAATTGGATACAATCTTTTTTTCTAGTTTTAAATGAGCATATCTTACTTTAAAACCATTATAAATTTTAAAAAAAGATAATTCAAGTGAAGACTTTTAAAATAGATATTACACTGTGACAAATGAGAACAGAGTATTCCTGAGAGTGTGAATTTCAAATTTAAAATATCAATTAAACAAATGTTCTGATGTGTAGTAATCACATTGACAGAATAAAAGTAAATAGAACATAAGATAGTTAAAATGTGAATCCACCAAAATATCTACCATGACAAGTACTGCTTTGATGCTAATTTTGAGAAACCATCACTTAATTTGTTTTTATTTTAAAGAGGATAAAACCAAGGAAAATAAAACAGAATAAAACCAATCAGAAAAAACCAGAGTAAGTGATACAGGACTTCACAACATTACAAAAACAACAGTAGTTACCATAATGCCTTTTGTTGTCTTCAAAACAGCTGCACATACTTTCAGACACAGTAAAAATCAAAGAGAACAAAATAGAGTAGAAACAGTAAAAACAAAACAATGGATACAGTAAAAGACTACAAAACAAGACAACAGTAAATTCAAAATGGCTACATAATGTATCTTACTATCTTTGAAATAGCTGCTCATGCCATCGGAATAACAATCAAACAAAACCAAAGAGAATAAAACTCAACCGAACAAAACAATGAACAATGTAGGAATTCAAGACTGTAGGGAATCAACAATGGCTACCACCCTCAGAAAGAGACCCCCCTAGATACCACTCTGCGTACCGCTATCTTCTGAACAGATGATCGATCAGACCACTGGCCCTAGACCTGCAAGGTCAGTGAAACAGCAAAGCACCACAGGCACCCAATCGTGTTTCACCTTAATAGCTATCATCAGAGCCTGTGTTTCTCTTGATTAGTTGGTTGCTTGGGCAGGGGGGTTGGCATTTCTTGTTTCATAGCCCTCAAGCCAAAAGGAGCTGGGAACTGGCTGTCCCCTGCCAGCAGTGGCCCACAGGGAAAGGCTTGGCTCTGGATGTCCCCTGTCCGGCAGTGGCCCGAGCATGGCACCGGTTCTGGCGGAGCGAGGCTAGTTCTCTCTCCCCGTAGTCAGCCACGGTGCTGACTCATGGGGAAAGGCTTGGCTCTGGATCCATCTCTCAATTTTTTTGCAGTCTGAGTTTGTTTCCTCAGCACAATGTGACATTAACTGCTCTCTGTGATGTTCAGTTGATTTTTAAATACCTAAAACCTTTATATTTTTAACAGAATATGAAAATTTATGGTTACACTAATGAATAATGGAGGAAAGTCTCTGTGAATCAAGAAATCTATCCCAAAACAAGAGTTGGAGAGAAATATGTAAATGTAATATATCTACAAGAATCTCTGAAGGATTCACTCTACAGAGTTTGCTTTGTTAATCAAAAAGAGGTTAGGCATTATATTCTCAGGAACCAATAATATGCGTTGGCTGCCTGTCTTCTATGGGGATTAAGTATGTAGACCAAACTGAATTGGAATTCAATACTGCACTGGAGAAGTTTGCCGTGTGTTGAAATTCAGTGTGTGTGTAATATAAAATAATAACAGCAGAGGAAGATGGCCCTGTGACATTATGTATTAGTCTCATTTAATTTAATTAATTTTTCCAACAATTTTAATGCCTGAGAATACCCTGTCAGTGGAATCTAGTGAAGACCAGGATGTGAACGTAGTATTGAACGATGAATATCATGTGGTTAAAATTTTATTAGTCT
>RJWT010033729.1:0-13834 GCA_004365215.1 Cuniculus paca
TTCTCTATTTGAGTGGGGACAGGACCTTCACCTTTATTCAAATATTATTCTTTGGCCACTATTCATAATTAAAACCCCCTGATTTAATATATTCTACCTACTATCCCTGCTGAATCCTCCAATGAGATGATATCTAATATATCAAAGGTGTTCAATAAGTACTTGTTGAATGAATGAACTGAATAAATAAACCAAACGAATCAGGAAATTCAGAATGTTTTCTGAGATAAAAAAAACTGCTCTGTTTTTGTCTTAAAGGTCCTCTATAGTTTCAATGTATAAGTAGAAAAGTAGTCTACATTTAAGTCTTTTTAATGATGATATTAAAACAGCGATGTCTTTAGTTGCCAGATTTTGTTCAAAACTGGAGCTATCAGAAGAAACTTTTAGTCCAAAATTTCTGTGTATAACCAAAGAATCACTTCAAAATCATACAAAATCTGGAAGCAACTCTGTTATGGTTGGTACATTGTGTCAACTTGAGAGTCTAGAAGCTTAACTAAGGGATTCAGCAGCTCTGCATCCTGGGGTATAGAGGACAAGCTATTGCTTTCTAAGATATTGTTCATTGTGTCAATGTGAGAAGGTCAGAGGTTTAAGTGATTCAGCAGGGGGCCAGGGTCTTTAGAGTGTACCATTGTCAGCCTGTGCAAGAGGAGGGCACGCAGATGGTGTGAGTGCTACACCCAGCCCAGGGGAGCAGCCTGCATACAATAAAAGGTAAATGAGGAGGGACCAGTTGCTGGTTCTTCGGAGTCTTCACGTTCAGCATGGATGTCATTTCCTGGCTTCTGGTACAGATTGTTCAGCTTCCGTCTGGGACTCCTCAGCCTTCGTCGTAGACTCTTCAGTCTTCAGTCATAGATTCTTCAGTGTTCCGTTGCAGACCCATTGGCTTCCTGATATGGACTTGCATGGGACACTGCAGTAAGCTCCGGTCCTTGGGCTGGACCCGTCAGCCTCCAGTGTGCAGACACCTCTGCACACTCCTTCATCTGACTTCGTGGCTGACCACTGTAAGCCAATTTTGTGATTTCTTATATATTTGTATATCTTGTGTTATATCTGTTTCTCTAGTAAACCCTGACTGATACAGACTCTTTCTTACTTAACACTGTAGCTGAAAAATAAAGTCTTCTCCCAGTTTGATAGCACAGTTCAGAAACAGCTTAGATCAGAAAGTGCAGAGAACAGAGAGAGTGAGAAAAAAAGTACAGAACATATTCCTCATGAGAATAGTTGCAGGCAGCATTTGAAAAATAAGCATGACTTTTAAAATTCTAGCATTCTACCAATTCACGGAAATAATAAACTGATTATTTCAAGATTGAACTTCAAGCAATTCCACAGAGGCTAAAAATGACCTGAAGTTACGGGTGAACCTATTTCAGAGATAGTGACTGACTGTTGAAGCACAGACAGCTGACTTTTATTTGCTCTGTTTAATCCCTTAGGCATTATCTCATTTGTCCTTTATAATAATTGTACACTGCTCTGTAGAGCTTTTACACTTATTGTATAAGAAAGGAAAATAAGGTACAAAATATTACGTTTTGCAAATCACAATCTGTGAAGTATTACAGCTCAGAAACTGAACTCAGAACTTCATAGTGTAGCATAGAGAAAAGAGCTACCAAATGAATGAACAGAGACCATGTGGATGGAAACAGTATGCTTAGTCCTACCAGAATAAGTATTTTTATGGTATCCCTGGGAGGATGAGTTATTACACTTCACTTATGGTATGGTAAGTGTGATCAACAAATGTGGTGAATATTTAAATTTTTAAAAATTACAGTAAAAGACAGCTGATCTTTTTCATGTCATAAGTTATGCTATTGTGACTGGTTAATGTCTTAAGTCAACTAAAAATGTTTATCTTTCATGGTTATTCTGACTTTGGGGAAGAATCAGAAGTTGCGTGGTGCTAGATCTGGTGAATGAGGTAGATAAGTACACATTGTAGTACTGTTATGAACCTGACTTTTTGTAGGATGATAATGGGCAGCATTCACCATACTTTTTATCACAACTGTAAGGCAGGCTTCCAGAACTGCTTCAGAAAGTAGCAAGAGTGATGGGATAAGTGTTTTTGAAATGAGAGAGAGTATTCTGAAAGGGATTAATAGCAATATGTCTTTACCATAATAAAATTTTAAAGTTAAATTTTTTTTTGTATTGGACATTGAATTCAGGATCTCATGCTTGCCATATAGGTGCTGCACCACTGAGCTAAACCCCTGGCCCCCTTAAAAGTTAAATATTCACAATATATTTTATTACCTTTTGTATGCATCAAATTATTTTTATACCCCATAAATATGTACAAGTCTCAAGAATGACCAAAAATTGTATTCTATAATGGATATAGGAAATTTCTATACTGACATTATTCATCTGCATTCATTTCCTCTTATTTTGACTCCATTTCATACTACATAGCATTATCTAAGTGTGTTAAATATGTGCTGTCAATTATCTTGCATTCGTATGACAATAAAGGGTCATTTTTAAAGCACATAATGCTATTGTGAGAGAAAATTTAACAAAGAAAGTAAATCGAGTGATGAAATACTTTTAACAATATTATTGAGTAAAAGCTCCATATCAAACCATGAATTCATATTACAGGGGTAATGTGAAAGCAGTTATGAATGACATTGGAGACACTGCATAGTATTTCTTAAGATCTCAAAGCCACAAAAAGGACAAATATAAAAGCTTCCATGTATTTTATGGGACCAAATGTGAAATAATATATTATATCTAAAGGAAAATGTTTTTCATTCCCAAAATAATGTCACTTAGAGTAGTATATTTCATTAAATGTGAACTGAGGTAGTACACCTTCAAGAAGAAAATTTCTCTAGGCTAGAAGACACTCCAAGACACAATCTGTTTCTCACTTAAACTAAGCATAATAGTAGGAGTCAGGTTGGTTTTGTTTTTAAGTATAATGTCTTTATAATATGTCATTCAAACTAGGTAAGGGGCTACTTGGTCAAGACAAGTGTTGTAAACCAGCAGGACCATCCCAGGCAATCTGAAAGGTATGATGAGCCCATTTGTAAGATAAGACAGTCTGCTTATTTTTCCTCATTTTTTCTGAATTTATTCAGTTTTAGAAAAAGCATTTACTTTTGACATGTGAAGAGAGGATCCTAGTACTTATTGTATTAAGAATTTAACATATTTGTGTGATGATTTTCAGATCATCACTGCTTTCCAAATACAGGAAAGGCTAGGGCTGCATCTGAACATTGAATGCTTCAAACCAAAGAGAATGGTAGACAGGGGATACATAATTGTATTATATTAAAGCAGTATTTATTACTGCTATATTGGATGCTGAAAATGTATCAGTTTTCAAATAGTGAGACACTCACGACTGTGCAAAGAAATGTTGACAATGCTATTTTTAATATTTACTTTCAGTATTTCTATGCCTAGAAAAAAATTTTGCCAATAAGAAAGGCAAGTTGCTCCTATGAGAATGAATAAAATGAAGAGAATACTGAAAATAAGAGAGAATATAGAGGAATCAAAAGTCATATGCACATTTAGTGGAGAATATAAATCAATAAAATCACTTTGGAAAACACTCTGGAAAATTATTTGGCATTATCAGCTAAACCTGAATATATGCATACTTTTTGACCCAGCAATATTGATTATAACAGAAATATGTACAGGTAGTCACCAAAGGACATGAAAAATGTTTATCATAGCATTATTCATGATAGCCCTCAAATAGAAACAACTCCAGTGCCCACCAGAATAAGATTTAAGAATGATAACATTTTGGTATATTTATACAATGAAATACTATACAGGAATGGTGATGAAAAACACATTTTACTTCTGACAATATGGATCAATTTCACAAACATAATTCTTACTATAATAATCCAAGCAAAAATGACTATGTATTATGTAAAGTTAAAATCAGGTCAATCCAAACCATGATGTTAAAGTCAGAAAATATGGAAGAGCTAATGTCACCTTGAAGGGGACACAGCACGGCACCTCTGGGACCCTTCTGAGAGACTGCTTCTTGAATCCTACGCTCATGAAGTGGGAGAGCTCATTCTGGGAAAAGCAGCATCATACCATTTGTGCATTCTTCCTTGTGCAAATTATACTTCACTAAATATTTTTAATGTCAAGTTTCTGCCCAATACTTCCTGAAATAATAACAAAAATATCAAAATAATATGATATGAAACACTGATGTTTTAAAGCACATCAAAAAGTTACTTCTTTTTTTAGTTTTTTGGAAGAGTAATGCTAGGAAAAATGTGTTCCAAAGTTTTATATGACAGCATGACAGGATCATTTCCATTTCTAACTCTCCTTAAAAAAGGAAAATCTAACCATATTTTAGAAGAATTTAGGATTATAAAAAGATGTGAGATGTATGATCCAATTTTTTTGATTTTATATATACACAGTACTAGTGATTTTCTTTCTTCCTAAAAGAAGCACTCATTGCTTTAAAAGATTTATTTTTAAGTTAAAAACATAATTTCTACAGTTTTAAGAACTGTTTTCTAGACATCAGAAATAAGGATGTGTTGAAAGCAACTTCTGTTTACATTTTAGTGGAAAAGAAAAAATATTGTCAGTAGCATCACTTTTGACTGATAGCTTATTAAAAGTAAAAAACGGCAAATATAATTTATCATTAGGTAGTACTCAATCATTAATAATACATTTAAAATGTGTACTGATATGTTTTGCAAAATTTTGGAATTAACATTGCTCTGCTTTTTAACTTTGTAAAAACTTGTTTTTTAAAATTTAAAATTTTTTTTATTTTGAAGAGAATAAAACAAAAACAAAACAAACAAACAAACAGAATAGAGTCAATCAAAACAAAACAATATAGGTGATACAAGACTTCAAAACAAAATAAAAATAAACCAACAATGGTTACCATGCTGCCTTTTGCTATCTTCAAAATAACTTCCCATACCTTCAGGCACAATAAAATCAAACACAACAGAACAGAATAAAACCAATCAAAACAAAGCAAGGAAAGCAATACAGGACTTCAAAGCAAGACAGGTGGAATACCACAGTGGCTACCATAATGCATCTTGTTATTTTCAAAGTAACTGTTTATATCATCAAACATAATAAAATCAAACAACACAAAATAGAATAGTCAATCAGAACAAAACAATGATCATGATACTAGACTTCAAAACAAGATAAAAGGAAATTAATAATGGCTACCATAATGCATCTTGTTATCTTCAAAATAACCACCCATACCCTCAGGTATAATACAATCAAATAAAACAGAATACAATAAAACCAATCAAAAGAAAACTATTAAAGCAATAGAGGGCTTCAAAACAATACAATAGGAATACCACAGTGGCTACCATAATGCATCTTGTTATCTTCAAAGTAGCTGCTTATACCATCACTCATAATAAAATCAAACAAAGCAAATAGAATAAAATCAATCAAAATAAAACAAGTAAAGCAATACAAAGCTTCAAAAGAAGATAATAGGAAATAAATAATGGCTACTATAATCCATTTTGTTATTTTTGAAATAGCTGTCTTTGCCATCAAATATAATAAAATTGAACATAACCAAACGGAATAAAACCGAGTTAAACAGAACCATGAAAACAATACAGGGTTTCACAACAGAATAATAGATTAACAATGGTCATTGCCTTCCCCCTGGAGACATCTCCTCCCCTTTCACCTTCACAACCTCTATTTTGTATTTTAGATCCCACTAATTCCTTTAGTTTTTTGTACTAGAGGGACAACACAATGTTCACCTACATGACCCTTAACCATTTCACCCACGAGTATGCTCTCAAGTTGTATCCATTTACCTGCAAGAATCTTGAGGTTATCTTTCTTTATAACTGAGTAGCTTTCCATTGTATAGAAATGCCATATCTTTTGTATCAATTCTGCAGCTGATGGCCAAGCAACTCCTACTTTTTTTTACTGGTTCCCTGTCACACTGTTTTCTTTCCTTTTACTTTCAGTCTATGAATTTTCTTTTAAGTTAACTGTGCTTCTTGGATAAAGCACATTGGTGGATCTTGTCTCCTGATCCACTCAGCCAGTGTTTCTTTTTATTGGTGAATTGAGGTCATCTACATTAATGGTTATGGCCAACATGCACTGGCTTGTCTCTGCCATGCTATTTTCCTGCTGTTGGCTGTGTACTTTTCCCTTCCATTCAATTGTCTGCCCCACTCAGTGACTCCCCTCTGCCACTGTTCCTGAAGCCATGATCTTTTTAATCTCTCTCTAAAATGTCCTTCAGTATTTTTCGTAGGGTTGATTTGGTGGTCATGAATTCCTTGAGTTGTTCTCTGTCATGGAAGCATCTTGTTTCTCCATTAATTTTGAAAGATAGTTTTGCAGGGTACATCAATCTGGGTTAGAAGTTGTTTTCTTTCAGGACTTGAAATATTTCACTCCAAGCTCTTCTTGACTTGATGGTTTGTGTTGAGAAGTCTGTCCTGATTCTGATGGGTTTTCCTTTATAAGTGATCTATTTCTTTTCTTAAATAGCTTTTAATATTCTGTTCTTGTGTTGAATTTCTGGGATCTTGATTAATATATGTCTGGGTATAGATTTATTTTGGTTATGGCTAGCAGGAGCTCTATATGCCTCACTTATCTGAATATCACATCCTTTTCCAATGTTTGGGAAGTTCAGAAAACTATTACTTCTGTAAATAACCTTTTCATTTCATTTGTGTTGACCTCTGCTTCTTCATTGATACCTATCACTCTTAAATTATTTTGGTTTGCATCATCTTGCAGTCTTTGGATTGTTATTTCATTGTTCCTCATTATTTTTAAGAGGTCTTTCCTTTCCCAATCACAAGCTGCACACCTGTCTTCAAGGTCTGAAAGTCTATCTTCAGTTTCTTTCAAGTGATTTTGCCAGCTTTCAGTGGAGATTTTAATTTCCTGTATATCTCTGAATCTGTTTCATGCATTCTAAATCTCTCTTATATTGTTCATTCATGGTTTCTTTCATTTTCCTTTGCTCCTCTATTTTTTATCTATGCCTTCTTTAGAGAAGCTTAGCAATTCTTTTATTATGTTTTTCATTTCTTCTTTTACCTGAGATAGTATTTCTATTCTAATTTCTTTCATAGCCTCATGGAGTTGTCTGTTTACTTCAGTTGCCATCCCTGCAGAAACTTCAGGCATGTGACTCCTGATCTCTTCCATGTTTTCATCTCCTGGACTTACTCTGCTTGGGTTGGAGTCCAGGGACTAACTTTTCCTTCATCCTGACATTTTCCTTGGTTCTTCCAAACCAGTGAGTAGTGGGGTCCCAGGCACTTCCCACGTTGGCTACAATTTCTCGGGAGCATGACTGTTTGGCTCTCCTAGCCACAGGTATCCAATGGTGGCTACTAGGGCAGAAGTACCCGGAGGGCTGCTGGAGTGTGTGCCAGAGGAGTACCTGTCTCTGCCTTCTCTCTGAGCTGGTTACTAGTGAGCAGTGTCTCCCAATTTCTGCTGGGGTGCATGCAGGAGCAGGGCCTGCCTCTGCCTTCCCTCTGAGCTGGTTACTGGGTCTCCCAATGTTTAGTGGAGTGTGCACAAGAGCAGGGCCTGACTCTGCCTTCCCTCTGAGCTGGTTACTGGTGAGCAGTGTCTCCCAATTAAAACTTGGTTTTTATATTCTGAATTTTTTGATTTTGAAATATGTGCTATGACTTAAAAATTTCATAACTTATTAAAAAATCTATAACAAAATTTTTGAAATTTAGACTGTTAAAATCATAATGATTTTCTTTTTATATTTTGTTTTGCAGTTAGTTGTTTTCACTTTGTTAATCATATTTTAAAAATTTATTTATATTGCAATGTACAACATTGCAATGCAGAAAGAAAACAGTTTTTATATTATAATTGTATTTAGAACACAAACCACTAACAAGCTAACTTGATGTTAAATAATTATTTAATTGGTGCTATGTTGTAGTTCATGACCATAACATGGGCAAAGGATGAAAGATTAGTATCAATGTCCAATTCAAATTCCAAGAATGCAAAGAGGGGCTGTCCTTAACAGAGACCCCTCAGCATGAGAGAGTCTCATAAAGACAATTTCAAACTGATGCTTCTGTGGCTTTTTATTGATATAACCGGGAAAAAGGATGAAAGACAATATTTTAGGAGTTAATGTAGGAAGAAGAGGAAGAATAGAGGAAGAAGAGGGAAAGATCAGGGTGGTCTGATTAACCTTTGGGCCAATCTAAGTAATAAATCAGAGTATGAAGAAGAGAAGGCCGGAGCTTTCATTCCTTAAGGTGATGAGTTTTAATCCTACTGGGACTTGTGGTCCTGTAAGCTACCATTCAATCTCTAGCCATGCACTCTGGGAGGTTTTGGGTATATGACTCTACAAGTCTCTTACCTCTTTATATCCATCTTATATATACCTCTGGCCAATGCCCCCAGAATGTTATAAGTAGTTTATGTATTATTTAAATAGTCAAAAGAATTTTGGTCATATTTGTGGAAATTGTGAAATTTTTGGTTAGAAAATAAATACATTACAACTTTTCCCAGTTGACATAATAAAATATTCATATTGTACCTGAATATTTATTATAAAAGGTACTTTTATAGGCTGAATTAGGTTTGAAAAAAAGACAGGCCTTTAATATGCTAGATAAAATAAAACTAATGCTTACAATGTATTTTCTACATTCTTGGTTACAAAAGTGAATGCGAATCTTGGTTTAAAATGAGGAAAAAAAGCAAACAGGGATGGCTCAAAAAGATAATCCTCAACCATAACAGTTTAATCTTCTACAGTATTTTTAGTGGTGCTTTTCTATTTCCTAAGGGATAGATCAGAATGTACAAGAGAATTACAAAACAATACTTCTTGTATTACATATAGATGTAAGTTTATCTACAGAAACACATGTATAAACACACACTTTTGTTAACTGCCTACGATGATAATAACTAAGGGTACTAAAAAGTTCAGAGTAATTTAGCACAGATATTATCACAGATATGAAATCAGAGAATAGGAAGAGTCATTGAGAGAACAGATGGAAAGGTGAGAGAAAGTAAAGCCGCAGGTTATCAGCCAGGCTCTGAATACCAGGCCTTGTTATATCAATCCATGCAGCGGGTAGAAGACTGAGAAGATGAAACCTGTAACCAGGACTGTTGCTCCATGGTGTCCCTCAAGCAGAATAACTAAAGGACTGCTTCCCTCAGGAATGCCTTAAGGAGAATCCCTGGTCATTCCTTTACGTGTTCCAGAGCCCAGGGTGTCTCCTGACCTTCTCATCCTCCCATGTGTGGAAGACTCTATCCTATACAAAAAGCAGAGTTTAAGCTGTGCCTTTCATCTTCTCAACTACTTTATTTTTTAGTAAAGTTGTAAAGAATATATTAAACAAATAATTTGCTTTTATGTTTGCTTCTTTTCTTCAGTTATTTTCACATAAAACTTATAATCATGATGATTATGGAATTTAAGAATTTTAAAATTCATTTTGAGTAGAGAATGAGTAATTGGTCTTAAATTTATTTTTCATTCCTAAAAACATTCAAATGTTTATGTATTGCTATAATGCCATGTAATGATTCTGTACATGGATACATTGTATAATGATTAAATCATTTATTATTTCTTTATGGAGAAAATATTCGAAGTACTGTCTTGTGGATTTTGAAATGTACAGCACATGATTGTTATCCATAGTCGCTCTTCTGCACCTCGGCACACCAGAACTTTTTACTCCTACCTAATGGTACCTTGGTGTCCATTTATTAACTTTTCTTCTCCATCCCTCTTATACTCTCCTGCTTGCGTTAAAAAAAAAACCACCTCACAATGCTATATAATTTCATACAGGAATTTTTTTGGTTACTACCTGTAAATTTTTATATTCATAGTCTTTATTGTAGAGTGTTGGGGACCAGGGGATATGAAATAATGTTTCACTATGCTGGTTACCAGGCTATGTGACTGGGGTCCCGTGGTCTCAAGGCTGGCGTGAACTGCTTTAGGAACAGAGAATGCCTGCTTCCTGGCTGTGCAGCGGAGGATCATCAAAGCCTCAGTGCTCCTGAGGTAAGATAACGTCTGCTGAGGACAATGTCAAGAATGTGGGTATACTGATGTAGAGAAGGATTTGCTCTCCATTTATTTCCTCCCCATTTACTACAGTTGCTGTTCCATGAAAAGAACACAACTCCTTTCCCCTTTGCTCCTCGCTTGCTAATAAAGTGGGTTGACTACGCAGATTGTTGTGCCTGTCCACTAGAGGCAGGTTACTCCCAGTCCCCTTATACCCAACATAATGTCTCTTATCTTTCTTTATTCCTTGCTGTTGCCCCCAGTAGGTATCTAGGGGTCTGATCAGCCCCCAGCAACAGAGGGTAGGATCAGTCATCTCCCATAAATCCATAACTTCATGAAATTCCAAGTAAAGGATATATATTTTATATAACAATATCTTGGTAACTTCTGCATAGCAAAGACAATATTCCAGGAACTATATTGGAAAATACTAAGGCAATTCTTATAGAAGTTGATATTAACAAGGTATTCATATGTATAGATATCTTTCATATTGCCAATGTCAATATGCAAATCCTTCCCTAGTCAGTTCAATTCCCTAGTCAATTGTCTCTAAAAAACATTTTGTTTTGAGTATTAATATTAAACAGTAGTACTGTAAACATCCATTTCTCTAGATTTTCTATGTTTAAACCTTAGCAAAGCTAAATTCTCAGGCTTTACCAAGTTAGCTTTTTTGTGCTCAACTCGTCTTTAGGATCATATGAAAATGTGCAGTAAGGGATGTCCCTCTGTACCAGGTTGGAGAGCAGATTTAGCATGAAGATGATGAAATTAAACAATCAGGGCCTCTCACTTTCATAGGTACCTTCTTAGCACCAATTTAGTGTTCATAAAGTTAAAAAAGGAGTTGTATAATTTTCAAATATAAAATATTTTACTGATACTCTGTTAACACTGCCTGGGTCTATTTTAAAACCTTCTCCTCTGGCACATTTCTTTTCTTGTTTGGTGACATCATTGTGGCCTCACAAACTTTTACACAAACTTTGGATGTAGTTTGTGTAAAAGTTTGGATGCAGTGGGTTATATTGTGTGATAGCAGTCAGTTTGATGGCAATCTGCTATTCCTAGCCTTTCTGGCATAAAATGTGCCAACTCTTCTGGTGTAAACTGAGGTTATAATGTGACCAGAAATGGAAGAACAAAGATGGCAGAGGGGAAAACAAAAAGGTTTGAAATGTAGGTAGCTATTGATAGTATTTCAAAAACACTTTTAACCATGAGGCAGGTAAACCTGTTAGCAGAGAATTCTGTTCCCATTGCTAGAAAACAGCTATAGATATATCTGTTTGCTAGGAATAAACTTAACATTACAAGATAAACAATTTAAATAGTTACTAGTCTTTTTTTTTTTCATTTTTCATTGGAAGGGAGGGAAACAGAACTATTAGAATTCCTGTATTTGTAGGACACAAGCTAGTAGAAGTGATATAAACTGTAAGTTTGTATATGAAGATGAGTATTTTATGTAACCCTGTGTTTCAGATCTCATCTTCGTGAATCTGACTACTCTTCTCTCCTAAATTCTAGAAGTTCCAGAAAATATTCCAAGTAGAACATACTCAAAGCAATAAATCTTGAAGATAAATTTCTCATAAATTCAGTGTTTTGGATTATTTGATAATCAAATTTTGAAGAACATAGTAAATAAACATTGAGAAAATATCTAAATTTATTAATAATTTGATTTTGATTTAATATGAATTACTTACATTAATAAAGGACAACAAAATTAATACACTTCTATATTAAACATAATATAGAGGTTGATGTATATTGTCAATAGAGGAATATTTAAAATTAATCTAATCAAGAAAACTTGAAATAGTAATTCTCTAAAATCTTACAAACATAACAGATATTTTCCCAAATTGAAATATACATGATTTTCCCAATCTTAAAAATATATATGACATCACAAACAGATTTTGAAGCTCAAAGGAACTCCATGAAACTATCCATAATAATAAAACATTTAATGAACCATGCTATTTTCGCTATAGATAATATAATTAAATTCTTGCAAAAAAGAAATGCTTCTAAAGAATAGTCAATAAATGTTTTTATTTATTTTTTCATTTTATGTTAAAGAGAAAAAATAAAATTTCAAAACCAGATAGCAGGAGAGTAACAATGGTTAATATAGTGCATATTGTTATCTTCAAAGTAGTTACACAGAGTACAAGATATAGGCACTTAATTGTCTAAACTATATTAGCACAAACCTTTCTTTTCAATGAACTAAGAGAAATTAGTATAACTACCTTAACTATCATATATATATATATTCTTTTTATATATATGATAGAATAATATAGAGAATATATATAGAATATATATATATTCTTTGCTTTTCCCTTCCTTTTTTCCTTTCCCCCAGCTCAATTTCTCTTTCCTTTTGAACAGTTTCTTCCTGTTTCACAATATGTATTGCACATCTTGAATCTTACTCTTTCAGCTTCTCACACTAGGGAGACAATATGATGTTTACACATGTGAGTCTGATTTGTTTCACTTATAAGTGTGGTCTTGAGTTGCATTCATTTTCCTATAAAAGGCTCCAGTTTATTTTTCTTTGTGACTGAGTGGTACTCCAATGTGTGAAAAGACCACATTTTTTTATCCATTTCTCAGTTAAAGGGCATTTGGGTTGTTTCCAAGATTTAGCTATTACAAACTGTGCTGCAAAAAATATGGGCGCACCTGTATCACTGTAGTATGATGTTTTTAGTTCTATTGGGATAATACCCAGAAGGGGAATAGTTAGTTTGAATGGGATCTCCACGCCTAGTTTTTTGAGGAAACTCTACACTGATTTCCACAGTTGTTGCACCAGTCTACACTCCCACCAACATTGGAGAAGGGTTCCATTTTCTCCACAGCCCCTCCAGCATTTGTCATTGGTTGATTTCTTGATAATAGCCATTCTTTCTGAAATGAGATGGAATCTCAGTGTTGTTTTAATTTACGTCTCTTGAATGACCAATGATGTTGAACATTTTTTCATATATTTATTTGCTGTTTGTAGTTCTCCATCTGAGAAGTGTGTATTCATCTCAGATGCCCATTTTTGGATTGGGTCTTTAAATCTGGGAAGACTGATTTTTTTTTAGTTCTTTATATGTTCTCGATAGTAATCCTTTGTCTGAGGAACAGCTGGCAAACATTTTTCCCCACATTGTTGGTTGTCTCTTCACTCTGTTGGTGATTTCTCCTGCTGTGCAAAAGTTTTTTAATAAGACGAGATCCCAGTTGTTGATTCTTTGTGATAGTTTCTGGGTGATTGAAGTTTTATTCATGAAGTTTTTGCCTACACCAATGTCTTCAAGAGTTTTACCTGTTCTATCTTCTAGCAGACTTAATGTTTCTGTTTTAATATTTAGATCTTTGATCCATTTCAAATTTCATTTAGTGCATGATGAAAAATATGGGTTCATTTTTAATCTTTGGCTTGTGGAAAACCAATTTTTTCAGCATCATTTATTAAAGAGACTATCTTTATTCCAGTGAATATATTAGGCCCCTTTGTCAAAGATAAGGTGGCTGAGTGTGGCTAGAGTTGTTTCTGTGTCTTCTAATCTGTTCCACTGATCCTCAGATCTGATTTTTTAAATATTTATTTATTTATTGCCAATACCACGCTGTTTTTATCACAGTAGCTTTATAGTATAATTTCAAGTTGGGGATTGCAACACCCCCTGTGTTGCCTTTGTT
>RJWT010033730.1:0-13853 GCA_004365215.1 Cuniculus paca
CTGTATACAAGAAACATATCTAACTCAAAAAGAAACTCATAGACTGAAAGTCAAAAGATGGAAAACAATATTCCATGTGACAGGAACCCAGAAAAAAGCAGGGGTAGCTATTCTGTTTGCAGACAATCTAAACTTAAAACCAAAAATGATCAAAAGAGATAAAGAAAGTCACTTCAGACTTGTTAGGGGGAAAAGTCAAGAGGAAGAGATAACAATCATAAATATACATGCACCAAATACAAGAGCACCCAACTGTATAAGACAAAGATTAACAGACATGAAAAATCAAATACGCAATAACAGAATTGTAACAGGAGACCTTAATACCCCATTGTCACAAAGAGATAGATCAACTAGACAAAAAGTCAGCAAAGAAATAACAGAACTCAATCCAACCTGTGAATAAATGGACGTGCTAGATATTTACAGAGTGTTCCACTCAACAACATCAGAATACATAATCTTCTCAGCTTCACATAGTATGTTCTCTGAAATAGACCACATATTAGCCAATAGAACATACTTAAGTAAATGCAAAGGAACTGAAATTATTCCATGCATATTATCTGATCATGGTGCAGTGAAATTGGAAATAAATGGCAAAAGAAACTACAAAAACTCCATAAACACATGGAAATTAAATAACACCCTCCTAAACAAGCAATAGGTTACAGATAAAATTAAAGAAGAAATTAAGCAATATCTATAATCAAATGAAAATACAAATACAAAATACTGGAACCTCTGAGATGCAAAGAAAGCAGTCCTAGGAGGGAAATTTATAGCAGTGAATTTTCACACCAGGAAAACATAATGAACAAAAATAACCTCATGCTACGCTACAAGCTTCTAGAAAAAGAAGAGCAAGTTAAGTGCAAAGCCCATAAAAGGGAGGAAATTAAAAAGATTAGAGTGGAAATTAATGCAATTGCAACTAAAAAAGAACAAAAGCTATAAATTAATTGAAGAGTTGGTTCTTTGAAAGAATACACAAAATTGATAAACCCCTAGCCAACCTTATCAAAAAAAGGAAAGAAAAGGCTCAAATTCATGCAATGAGGAATGAAAAGGATAAAATTATTACGAATTCTGTGGAAAATCAGAAGATAATGAATACCTACTTTGAAAATGTTTACTCACATTGCATGGAAAATACAGAAAAATGCACAAGTTTCTAGAAATATAGGAAATACCAAAGCCAAATCAAGAAGATATAAAAATTCTGAATAAACAAACATTGGTTAAAGAAATTGAAAACATAATAAAAAACTTACCAACAAAGAAAATCCCAGGTCCTAAGGGATTCATGTCCGAATTCTACAAGAAATTTAGAGAAGGGCTGGGGATCTAGCTCAGTGGCCTAAGTGCCTACCTGGCAAACGCAAGGTTGTGAATTCAATCCCCACCGTCACAAAAAGAAAAGAAAAAAAAAAGAAATTTAGAGAAGATTTAAGGTCAATACTCTTCAAACTGTTTAATGAAATTGAAAGGGAAGCAATTCTC
The DNA here is from genome assembly GCA_004365215.1 of Cuniculus paca. Lineage (NCBI taxonomy): Eukaryota > Metazoa > Chordata > Mammalia > Rodentia > Cuniculidae > Cuniculus > Cuniculus paca. The sequence continues at coordinate 1,504 of RJWT010033730.1, forward strand.
CCTCATTCCTGGAAGCAAGTATAACTCTGATACCAAAACCAGTGAAAGATCAAACTAAAAAGTAAAACTACACCCCTTTCTCCCTAATGAATATAGACAAAAAAAATCCTTAATAAAATACTAGCAAACAGAATGCAGCAAATCATCAAGAAGATTATATACCATGACCAAGTGGGATTCATTCCAGGAATGCAGGGATGGTTCAACATATGCAAACCAATAAATGCAATACACTATATCAACAGAACCAAAGACAAAAATTACATGACCATCCCAATAGATGCAGAAAAAGTGTTTGATAATGTCCAACACTCATCCATGATAAAAAAAAAAACACAGAAAATCAAAATAGATGATCTTTACTTCAATCTGATAAGTCACCTATGACAAACCAACAGTCAACATCATACTAAATGGATAAAAAATGAAAGCTTTCACTCTAAAATCAGGAAAAAGAAAAGGATGTCTACTATCACCACTGCTATTCAACATAGCCTAGAAACATTAGCTACAGCAATTAGACAAGAGAGAGAAATAAAAGGAATAAGGATAGGAAAGGAAGAAGGTAAGTTGTCATTATTTGTGGATGACATGATACTCTACATAGAAGACCCCAAAAACTTCACCAAAAGACTTCTGGATTTAATAAGCAAATTCAATACTGTAGTGGGATACAAAATCAACATTCGAACAGCAATAGCATTCTTGTACACAAACAACAAACTCACTGAGAGAAAAATTAGGCAAACCACATCCTTCATGATAGCACCCAAAAGGATGAAATACTTAGGAATCAGTCTCACAAAAGAAGTAAAAGATCTATACATTGAAAATTACAGTACACTGAAGAAGGAGATTAAAGAGGATAACAGAAAATGGAAAGATATTCATTGCTCATGGATAGGAAGAACCAACATTGGAAAAATGGCCATACTCCCAAAACTGTTATACAGATTTGATGCAATCCTGATCAAAATACCAGTTGTATACCTCACAGATATAGAGAAAACATTCTTAAAATTGATTTGGAAATGGAAGACACCTATAGTAGCAAAGGCAATCCTGGTAAACAAAGGCAATGCAAGAGACATCACAATCCCTGCCTTAAAATTATATTACAGAGCTACTATGATAAAAGCCACATGGTACAGCAAAAAAAAAAAAAAAACATGCAGACCTGAGTATCAGTGGAACAGATTAGAACATTCATACACAACTACAAACACACTAAGCCACTTTGTCTTTGACAAAGGGGCCAAACATGTCCACTGGGAAAAAGCCTCCTTAATAAATGGTGGTGGAAAAATTGGTTCTCCACATGCCAAAGACCAAAACTATGCCCATGTCTATTACTATGCACTAAAATAAAGTCCAAATAGATCAAAGATCTAAATATGAAAACAGAAACACTGGGCCAGGGATATAGCTCAGCAGCATAATGGAAAGATAAAGTATGTAGAAATCTCAAAGACATAGGCATAGGCAGCAAGTTCATAAACAAAACACAAATGGCACAGAAAGTACTTCCAAGAATCAACAACTGGGATCTCATCTTAATAAAAACTTTTTGTACAGCAAAAGAAATCACCAACAGAGTGAATAGACAACCCACAGAGTTGGAAAAAATTATAGCCAATTGTCCCTCAGTCAAAATATTTCTATCAAAATATTTCTACATAAAGAATTGAAAAAAATCAGGCCACCAAAATTCAAAGACCCAATCCAAAAATGGGCATCCAAGATGAATATGCACTTCTCAGATGAAGAAATAAAAATGGCAAATAAATATATGAAATAATGTTCAACATCATTGATCACTCAAGAGATGCAATTTAAAACAACACTGAGATTCCATCTCTGCACAGAAAGAATGGCTATCATCAAGAAATCAACCAATAATAAATGCTAGTGGGGTTGCAGAGGAAAAGGAACAATTCTCCACTGTTGGTGGAAGTGTAGACTGGTACAACCACTGTGAAAATCAGTGTGGAGATTCCTCAAAAACTAAGATTAGGTGCCATTCAACCTACCTATTCCCCTTCTGGGTGTTTTCCCACAAAAATTAAAAACATCATACCACAGTGATATATGTACACCCATGTTTATAGCAGCACAATTTTTAATAACTAAACCTTAGAAACAACCCAAATACTCATCAACCAAGGAAAGGATAAAAAGATGTGATATTTTTATACAATGGAGTACTACTCATCTATAAAGAAAGATAATCTCAATGCTTTAATAAGTAAATGGATTCAACTTGTGACAATACTCATAAGTGAAATAAATCAGACTTGCCTGTGTCTCCATATTGTCTCCCTAGTATAAGAAACTGAAAGAGTGAATAAGATCCAAAATGTAAAATAGATATTGTGAAATGGGAAGAAACTGCTCAAAAGTAAAGAACAACTGAGATGGAGGAAAAGAAAAGAGAAAGAACAGAAAATAAATAAATAAATAAATAAATAAATGATAGCTAAGACAATTATACTACTAATTTCTATTAGATCATTGAAAAGAAAGGTTTTTGCTTACATTGTTTGATTAATTTTTCATGCCTATATCTTGTAATCTGAGCAACTATTTTGAAGATAGCATTATGCAATGTATTAACCATTGTTAATCTCCTATTATCTTATTTTGAAATTTTGTATCATTGTTTTTATTACTTCTTCTCTTTAAAATAAAAGTAAATAAAATAAAATAAAATATTGATTCAGAATTATATTCCACAGTTAACATATTAGCATGTTAGAAATGAACATACATACACAAACAAAATGTACCTTCTTCAGGAACATATACAAATGAAAAAATATATAGTAGCCACAAAGTAGTGACCTCATAAGAGCAGTAAATATAAAGAATGTGAGGTGTGGGGATAAAAGAAAATAAGCCTAGAGACAAATACATGAAATAAGAGACACTCAGGGATGCACTAGGAAGACTCAGGACTGAGAGGCCATGGTTCTGCAACTGTAGTTTTAATTTAATACAGGACCAGCAAGGGGAAAGGATGTATCAAGTGGAACCTGGGGAAACCACACACAGGTTCCTAACAACCTCCCATCCTTCAGGACCATACTGAGCATCCTTTTCCTTTGGAAAACTTCAGCAACACTCGGGTGATATTTCTGCCCAGGAAAACCCATATTTAAACTCAAAGTTCCAGGGTTTCATTAGGAGTATGTTCATGTAGGGACAACAACTATACACAACTATTAAAATTCTAGGGTCCTGTAAAGAAAGCAGATATTCAGTGGTCCCTGTGGACCAGAGGGTTTTGTTCCTGTAAGAAAACAACACAGGAGCCAAGTTCCAGATACCAGTCAAGGCTCAAGTCTAACACAGGCCTTTCTAAAAATGGCAATCGTGATAGCTAACTGTGGCATTAACTTGCATAAGAAATACCCAGTTGATTAGTTTATCACAGTTCTGGGTGTGAGTGATGAATTTACAGAAGAGGGAAGACCCACTTTGTATGTGAGTGGCATCAACCAATAGACTTGTAGTGTAGATAGAATAAAAAAGGAAAGAACAAGTAACTAACACTTTTGCTTCTTTGGAAGAATTCTAGTCTCCACCATTACCTTTGGATGTCAGTTTCCAGGCTTTCAGTTAATACTCTCCAGCCTTGTAGCACAGACATTTCAGCTTCCTAATACAGACTTACATGGTACTCTCCAGTGAGTTCCAGGTGTTGACAAATACATTATTATATATTAACAAATATATTATTTGTTACATTACTATTAACAAATATATTAACATGCATACTAAATATGTTTCTCTAGTGATCACTGACTGATACAGTAACCTGTGTTAGTTTTCTGTCACCGTGACAAAATATATGAGAGAATTAATTCATGAGAAGGAATTCTCATGGCTCCTGGTTTCAGAGGTCTCAGTCAATGGTTGATTGGCTCTGTTGTTTGGGCCTGTGGTGGCACAGTACATCATGGCAGGGGCACATGGTGGAAGTATAGACTGGTACAACCAAAGACAGCAAAGAAATGCGGGGAGTGGCTGAGCTGGAGATTGACCAGACATTCAGGGCCAGAGCAAGGCCAGCCTCAAGAACATGGAGTGCCAGAGGTGAGCCATATGAACAAGTTGTTGGGAATAGAGTAAAGTCAGTCCTAGGGACATGGGCTGCCAGAGGCAAACCATGTAAACAAGTTGACTCCAGCTCAATAGCATATCAACAGGTGTCTGACCTTGGTGTTCCTCCCTGTTACCTACAGCACAGATAGCTCTGAGAATGTTTTGTTTTCAGTGTTCTCAGTAAAACACTGAGACCTTGAAGTTTCTGCCCTATCACGTACTTCACCCCTTTTCAATGGGTATAAATAAAGACACAGACCATTCTGGGTTGTCGCTGCTTCTCCATCAGAGAGGTCAGGTCCCAACTGGTCCCAGCTTTTTTCTATGTGTCTTGTTTTTTTCTTAATCTCCCATCACCCCCTCTCAAGACCCCATTGACTGCATGAGTTTCAGCAGGGAAGGAGCTGGAGTTGCAATATCTCCTTCAAGGGCATGTACCCTGGGGTCTAACTTCCTCTCTCTAGCCCCATCTCTCAAAGGTTCTAACCCCTCCCAATAGCACCCAGAAACTAAACCTTTAACACAAGCCTTTGGGAAATATTTATCCAAGACAGTGACTTAGTTATTGTTCTTGTTACTGATACAAAATACCCAAAACTCAAAGTTAAAAGAGGAAAGGTTTATTTTGGCTCACAGTTTTCAGAGGTTTCAGTCCATAGTTGGCTATCTCCAAGGCACAGTGGCATGAAAGGGGGGCGTCAAGGAGGAAAAACAGGACAAAACAGGGCAGGCAGAAGACAGCAAGCAGCAATCAACTGAAGTAGCTACATCCAGCCTACACACCTTTTTACTAGTGCCACCCATATCTAAGGTAAGGCACCCTTCATCCCACCATCATAAAACCTAGATCCAGCCACCTCAAAAAAGCCTCACCTTTGAGGCTTATAAGCCATAACACACAGCATAACCTCATGCCTGCTGTTAACTTTTTTCTTACATTGGGGGTTTCTTTGCATTGAGATATATATATAGATATAGATATATAGATATAGATAGATAGATAGATAGATAGATAGATAGATAGATAGATATAGATATTCACTATGAAGCCCAAGTTGACCTCAAACTTGCAGCAATCCTTCTGCCTCAGCCTCTCAAGTGCTAGGATTATAGTCATGCTCCACCACACCTGGATGAGACCGACATTGTTCCATGAATATGGGGTCCAAAGAAATGGTACAATTCAGCTTATCAATTGTATGAACTAAATAAAACAATGGTTTAAGAAGACAAAACCATGCACATTCTGTCTGTGACTCTTCTTTCAAGACTATGATCACAGGGAAAATCTACCTCTTCCTTAGCCCCATGAAATTGATGCTGGCTCCTGATATTAGGGAGACAGAACAGACCTTCCCTCCCTTCCCCATTTGAAAACAACCCTAGCCCAGCACACTGACCTGAATGCATTTTTCCTCTCACCTTGACCTGACTGTGTGACAATCAAAAGTCACCAAAAATCCCTCAGTGAACACTTAAAAATAGAGAAGACCCCAAAGTACAGAGGGCAAAAAACAGCTCACCAATTGCCTCAAGGATAAAACAAAGATGGAATGATTCTCAGTCTACTGCGATGACCCTCCAGGCCCCTTGGTGCCAAAGCATCTCAGATTAAAAGGAGAAATTCTCTAATGTGTGCAGTTTCCATTTTTTAAAGTGTTAGGCATGAAAGAATTTTTGCTCCTTAATGATGGCTCTCGGACGTGGCAGGACCTGGGCTTGCTTTAGCTGAAGAATTGCCTTTGTGTTCATCACAGACTTCCCTCAGCTCAAAGACAGATGCTCAGTGAGAACAAGGAGCCTGCAGAGCTGCAGAAACTCTCTGATATTAATTGATTTGATTCAAGTTGTCAGTTTTTCTATTATTTAAGCCATTCTACAGTGTAACTAGGCAAGCTCCCTACAAAGATGGGTGGATGAATGGATGGATAGATGGATATATATATATATATATATATATATACATATATATATAGAGAGAGAGAGAGAAATAGATATAGGCAAATGGAAATTGTTAAGAGAGAGGTGACTTTTTCATTCATTTTTTCAACAGATGAAAAAATTAGGCTATCAGCAGCCCCAAATCACTGAGCTTAAAAGCTAAAACTGAAGACTCGAAGGTCTGTCCCCAAAGCCAATATACCTTCCCAGTTCCAGGACAAAGTAAGCCAGGCATCTCAAGTGCAAAATTTAAGGTGCCACTCACTCTCAAGTACCAGCAGAACATGCACAAGCACTGAGAATGTGTGCTTCCTTAAAAGTGGATGCCTAGGTGGTCTGGTAATTTAGGTGAGTAGGGCTTTAATTGGCATGCTACGTCCCTGGTATACCTCAACGCAGCTCTAAAATATGGGACAGAGACAATCCCAAGGGAGACACTAGGGTTGCATCATGGGAATTTCCGGACTGCTTTCCCTGTGCAGGTGGGGCTGATTAATGGCCCTGTTAGAAAACATACAGCTGCTGTTTTCAGTTCTCCTTGCAGAGATCTTTAATTACTGGGCTTCACCTGTTGAGTTTCTTTAAATGACATGCTTGTGTATTTTTAAGTGGGAAAACAATTCATTAAGAAGTGCCAACATCTCAGATAAGTAAAAGCCCCTGGTTAATTTCAGAACCACATTGCTTCAGCCAGGTAGGAAAAGCAGACCTAAGAGGGACTGCTTTTATCTAAAGGCCTGCAAGTCCAAGAAATGACCTTCAGCAAATGGTAGGGGAGGGGCATGATATCAAACTACTCCCTGCTTAGTTATCCTTGGTCCTTTGACATCTTCCCTGGCACCCTTTCTACTCAGATGGAAAATGACAGTTCTATACAGGGGTTCAGCCCCCACCTTCTCACAGCCACAACTGCTTTAGCATTTTGTGGAATAATTTCAATCTTTGTAAAAGGCTGCCCTAGATTTATTATCAGATGTTTTGGTCTAAGGCAGCAATAAGCCTTAACGTATTAGATGTTCTAAAACAATAGTTCTCAATCTTCACATTAGAGGATGATTTTGTTTGTTTCCTTTTTTCTTTTTTAAATTTGGTACTCAGGCTCTAGATTCTGATTTAATTGATCTGAGATGGAGCCCTGCTCCGGCATCAGGATTTTTTCTTTAATCAGTCAAAGCAAGTTATTTATTTTACAAGCTTCCGGCCCAATCCTCTGCCCTCTAGCAGTGAATCTAAGTGCAGCCAGTATTAAAATTAGTCTGCATTATTCTTTGATAGATGACAAAATACTTCCTAAAAGATGGGGTTTGCGTCTTACCACTGTATCACCCATGCCAAATTCATTACATGGCCTAGAGTATGCCACCAAAGGTGCATGTTATGTGAATAAAATAATTCCACGTGATGCCTTTGTTTATCATTTTCCCAATTATTTAACCTTATGCATATATTTATGTATATATACATTTTATATAAATACATCAAAGTGTCTGAATGCAAGCTGTGTGTTTTTCCCAGTTGCTGTTATAGTTTAGATCTATAATGTCCTCCAAAAGCCAAATGTGTTCAGAGGTGAAGTTTTTGGAAGATGATCAGATCATGGGAATACTACAGTCATCTGTAGATGAACCCACTGAAGAATTCAGAGCTGAATGTGCTGTTCAGAAGAGGCAGGTCACTGGGGCCCTGCCTTTCCTGCTTTTGGAGGATATACCTCCCTCACTGACCCCTCCCTCCTCTGTCTGCTTGCTGGCTGCCGTGGGATGAGCAATTGTCCTCTACCCAGGCCCTTCCACCACAGCATTTCTGCCTTGGAACCAGCTGACCATGGACTGAAACTGTGAGCCAAAACAACTCTCTCTTCCATTTAAGTTGTGGATGTTGGTGTGGATTGTGTCCCAGCCAAGGGAAAGTAACTAAAGCAAGTGACCCACCCACTCTTAGTTCCACCCTTGTTGCCATCTCTCCCTCCCTGTCCCCTTTCCTATGAGAAAACCTTTATTAACATTCCACTCTGTGATCTTCCATGCGTTCTGCATCCTCATGCAATTCTCCACAGACACAAAGACATATTTGAGTGTAAATATTCATCGTCTGATTTGCAGAAATAGGATCCTAGTCTACCCATTTTTCTTCACATAATGCTTTTCTCATCCCATAGTGTCTTGTTGAAAGCCCTTAAAGTGCCCTGATAGAGGTCCACTTCAATCTCCATGCTGGGTGCACACCAGCCTGCAGTGATGCACTCTACTCAGTCATTCCTACATGAAAGAGTGCTCACTTTGCTTCCCATTGCTGCCCATCAGCATCAAACATAAGGTCAGCTACCCTACGAAGCACAAACATTCCTGTGACTCTTTCTTTACATCCCAGACACATGGCCAAATGCCTGGCAGTCCTGTCCTGACACTATTAAAACACCTTCTCAGCCTGAAGGGTTATAATTAATTACATGAGATCTTGTGTATGAAAAACAGTTCACGGTATGCACAGGATTTGTGTCAAACTTGATCACTCACATGGCTGCGACCACATTCTCTGTGGCCAGCTCCATCCACAACACAGCTCTGGCAGAAAGCTGTTCAATAGCATCATTAACAACCCATTGATCCAATTACATTTCTTTCTGTTCCACTTCAGAATTACAATCTCTCGTTCCTCCTGAAAGAGCTCAGATAGATTCCCAGTGAGCATCAGAAGAAGTAGAGGCCATCAGGATGTGCTTGGTGAACTCAAACACTCATCTAACAGTGGCATGGAATGAATTAATCTGGAGACATGTCAGACTTCTCCCTTCCATGAGAACTTCCCATTTTCTTGAACTTCTTTGTCTGTGAGATTCAGGAATGTGAACCAACTCGTATCATCCCAGGGATATCATGGCTGTCTCCTCATCCTGTGCTCCTGCATGTAGTAGGAACTAAATAAATAACTGTTGAAATGAAAATGCATAGGGTAGTGCACTGGGGCTCAACGCAAAACAGTTTGGCTGAATAAATGGAATTTATCCAAATGGTCTCTTTGCAGGATGGACTAGTGTGGGACCTGGAATCTAAGTACATAAAACAAAAATATACACTCGAATACAATAAAGCCAGGACCTTGAATGAAAGCTGAGGGCAAACTAGATGGGACTAAATATACCTTCTATGGGCAGGATAATGAAGCAAGAAAGCTTCTCAAAAGGATCAAAATGCTGTTCACTAACTTGGTGATTACAGATTGAATATCTGATGTGCGCCATGTGCACTATGTGTTGAAGATATGGTGGTGCAGAAGTCATCATTCCAGCATTCAGTTATTCGTAGTCTTACAGAGGAAACCAAAACATAAACACACACCCATAAAAAAGCCATGGCAGAAGCCAGGTGTGGCGGCACATGCCTGTAACCCCAGCACTTGGGAGGCTGAGGCAGGAGGATCGTTGTGAGTTCAAGACCAACCTAAGTTACAAAGTGAGCTCAAGGCCAGCCTGAACTGCATAGAGAGATTCTGTCTCAAAAAGACAAAAATAAAATGAAATAAATTTTAAGAAACAGCTATGGAAGGACAGAACTAAGGTCTGTGACAAAGTCAAGTCAGGGGGACCTGAGACTGCTCAGGGAGACACTAAACCAAAGAGTACTAGATGGATGAGATAGAATTAGCAAAGTTGAAGAAAAGGGAGGGAACATAAGCAGGTAAAAAATTTGTGCTATAAGAAGCTGAGGCCCCAGTTTCCTTGTGATCCCTTCAACCTTTGACTCTCCTGGCAGATGAGAATCTATTTCCATAACCACATCCCTGGGAATCCCAACTCTGTATGCCACCTCCAGGCCTTCACCCATGCTATCTATCACTCTGCCTGGACCATACCATCCTGTGATACCTCTCAAGGCTGAAAAACCTTGATTGTTAATTCCCATCAAGGCACACTCCAAGTCAAATGCTACATCCTCCATGAAATGCTTTCAAAATTCTCTACTGAAATCTCTCTCTCTTCCAATAACACTTCTCTTGTTTCTCTCTTACAGTACACGGCACTCTTGACATTGTAGTATAATTATTTGTGTATTTGTCTTATCCTCTCTATGCAACTATAAACTCTGCTGAAGCAGAATAACCTTATTTTAACCACCTTTGTATTCTTGACAGAGCCTTACATGAGGAAAGTGCTCAATACAGGTTGAAGGAAGACTATGTTTACCAGATTCCAGGAATAAAAGTAAGTTAATAGAGAGTACAGATAGACTCTTGAGTATATGTTACAGGCAACCCCAACCTTCTAACAGCTAGGAATGGATGCCCGATGGAGTTGTGAATTTTCCATTACTGGATAGAGTCTTTAAAAATAGCTCCTCTGAAATGAAGGAAGGGAAAAGAAGATAAATATATATATAGATAAATATATATATATAGATAAATATATATAGATAAATATATATATATATATATGATAGCTAACATAATTATACTACTAATTTATTTTAGTTCATTGAAGGGATCAGTTGGTGCTTATACTGGTAGATTAATTTTGCATGCCTATATCTTGTAATCTGAGCAACTACTTTGAAGACAACAATACACTATACATTACCACCATTAATTTCTTATTATCCTGTTTTGAAACTCTGTGTTATTGTTTTTACTTTTGTTTACTTTTCTCTCTTTAAAATAAAAAAAAATAAAATCAAACAAAAACAGCTCCTCCATTGACTTCTCAGCTCATCTAAGCTTTACAAGGTTACTGTAATGGAGAGTGGTTGCTGAGCAAATGAACACAACAGAACCTTACTACAATATCAGGCAGGAATAAAGGTAAGTTTTGAACGTTATAATTCCTGGTTGAATGAAACCCAGGGTATTCATTAGATTAATAAATATTTTAGTCAGTTAAATTAAACTACAATAGATCCATTCTCAGAAAAATGATGACAATGTGTCATGAAAAAGGGTTGTAATTAACCTATCCTAACATCTGAAGTCCATTTCAAAAGTTTGATCTAGGAAATCTGCTGGAAAACAAAGTAGGTAGAAATCTTGAAAACATAGGGGTAGGTGGAGAATTCATGAACAAAAGTCAAACTGCACGGGAAACACTTCCCAGAATCAACAATTGGGATCTTGTCTTGTTAAAGTTTTTGCATGTCAAAAGAAATCTCCAACAGAGTGAAAAGAAAACCCACAAACTGGGAAAAAATTTTAGTCAACTGCCCTTCAGACAAAGGTCTTCTATCTAGAACATATAAAGAACTAAAAAAATCAGGCCCTCGAAATTCAAAGACCCAATCCAGAAATGGACATCTGTGATGAAAACACACTTCTCAGCTGAACAAATACGAATGGCAAATAAATACATGAAAAAATGTTCAGGATCATTGGTCATTAGAGAAATGCAAATTAAAACAACTCTGAGATTTCATCTCACTCCAGAAAGAATGGCCAGGATCAAGAAAACCACCAACAATAAATGCTGGAGAGGCTGTGGGGAAAAAGGAAACCTTCTCCACTGTGGGTGGGAGTGCAGACTGGTGCAACCACTGTGGAGGTCAGTCTGGAGGTTTCTCAAAAAGCTAGGACTGGAAGTCCCATTTGACCCAGCTATTCCGCTTCTGGGTATATTCCCAGAAGAAGTGAAATCATCTTACCACAGTGATATATGTGCACCCATGTTTATAGCAGCACAATTTGTAATAGCCAAATCTTGGAAACAACCCAAATGCCCATCAATCGAGGAATGGATAAAGAAGATGTGGTACTTTTATACAATGGAGTACTATTCAGCTATAAAAAATGATCACATGGAGGCTTTTATAGGTAAATGGCTGTGACTTGAGACCATACTCATAAGTGAAATAAACCAAACACACATGTGTAAACACCGCATTGTCTCCCTAGTGTAAGAAACTGAAAGACTCAATAAGATACAAAATTCCCAATAAATATGGAGAAATGGTTCTGAAATTCAATGGTACCTTTATTCTTTGATTTGATTGGTTTAAGTCCCTTTCCTACTATTTGAAGGCAATATGTGAGAAGATAGGAACAGCTCTCTTGAAAAATGAGACACTATGGTAGCCATTGCTGGTTTCTTGTTGTTCAACTTGAAGGCCTGTAATGCTCTTTTGTTTTATCTGGTTTTACATTACTTTGTTTTGTTTGAGTTTATTGTCTATAAATGTATGAACAACCACTTTGAAGAAAGCAAGAGACACTAGGGTAACCATTGTTAATCTCCTGTTGTTATGTTTTGAAAACCTGTATAGCTTGCAGTGTTCTGTTTTGAAATGCTATATTATGTTTGACTCTATTCTGGTTTTTTTTTTTTT
>RJWT010033731.1:0-13833 GCA_004365215.1 Cuniculus paca
TGCCAAGAGGGTTGGGGGCCTCAGTTGTTGAAAAGCTGCCAGAGGTAGTGAGGAATCACCAAGATCTATAATACCAGAGCCAAGAAGTACAAAGCTCAGAGCTGCAAAGAAGCCGTGCTATGCCAATTTGTGATTTCCATCAAAATTGATCCAAAGAACCCTCAGTCCAGGGTACCTATGCAAGACAACTGCACCTATGAGGCAGTTTTGTTCTAGACCTCTAGATCTACCTACCAAGTGAAGGAGTTGCAGAGGTCAGAGAGCATATTCAGTGACTCCATAGGAAAGCAGTCAGCAGAATTCAGAGCATGAATTCTGGGGCAAAACCAACAATCCAGACCTGTCCATCAAAAAACACAGGGAGAAGAGAGAGGAGGAAGAGGAGAAATGGAGAGGGAAAGGAGAAAGGTGGTACTGGAGGAGAATACACAGAGTAGATATACTCACAAGGAGCACATCAACCCATCACTTTCTCAGAGTTTCTTTGGATCCTGGTTCAAACAGTGAATGGATCAAATCAAAACATGTGCATAAGACAACTGCAGAAATAAGCACTCTAACTGGATATTTGAAGATATCAGAAAATTACTGTCAATGCTTATTGAAATAATTATAGAAAAATAAAGCTCTGGAAGTTATAAGCCCCTATGTGGGTAGGTTTTCCACATGGCTGGTTGTGCTCCTAGTCACAAAGTTCTCATAAACAAAACACTGAAGCTGGGAGCCGCCAACATCAGGGGCAACAGATGGCAGCAAAGGTGCAGTGCACAATGGTGACCCATGCTTTGAACAACAGTGACAAGGGGGTTCCAGTTCCTTTGTGGGAAAAGCTGAGGCAGATGGGAAGAGAGAGTCTGGGAAAGCAAGATAATAGGCTCAAGTGATGATGTGTTGGATTTTATCTTATTTGGTTATGATTACCCTCAATGGCCTTGGGGCAAACACATCTTTCTGAAGAATTCCTGAAGTTGAAATCCTAGCATTATTTGGGTACACCTTCCTGGCTTCAGTTCATTTGTTGGTAAAACCTGCTTTCTGCAGGACACCTGCACGGGAGAAAGTAGCTTCTGCCCCAGTAGGGATGGGAGCTGCTCCACCCTAACCTCCCTGAATCGGATCCTTCTGGTCAGCTGAAAGCCCCTGAAGCTGAGCGTGAAGAGTGGCTCCACCTGGCTTCCTTCGCCTCTGGTTCCTTGCAGCTTCAGGGGCATGAATTCCTTCGCAGCCATTTCCCATGCCAGCTCTGTTCTTACCCCAACCTCCCAAGCACACGGCTCTCCCTGTAGTGCAAACCTCTGAGGAACCGCTCCCCAGCCGAGCAGCAGGGAGCTTGCAGTGGGCATGCGTGGGGGAGTGGGTTCATTGAGAGCAGTGAGTGCCTCAGTGGCAGGTCTGGGCCCCAGCATCACAGACCCACAGGGGGATGGTGCGGTACTGTGCACCATCTCCCCTCTGGGCCCCACCTATTCTCAACTCCACCTCCTGCCCCAGCCCTCACCCCAGGAGAGCACAGCCCTCAAGGCTGCCCCTGCTCTGGCTGTTCAGTGCCGTCCTCTCACTATCAACCCCAGGGCCACTGTGAATCCCAGTGCAACCAAAATGACTGTCTTCTCCTGAGCCATACTGCAGGGAGCCCTTGCGTCACGCCATGTAATTGCCGTTTACCCTTGCATGTGCACGTCTGAGACCCTGACTCACAGGGTCCTTCATTCCCCATAATGCCAGTTCCGATGACAGAGAAGGCAGAGAACTAGTAATTCTATTTGTATGATTTGTACATTTAGTGCTTATGAGTATGATATTTTGATAGAGCAGCCAAAGAAAAGATATAAGAGAAGATGGGAACTCGGCATATTCTTCCTCCACAGAAAGACGTGTAGAAACTCTCTGAGATCAGCACCAGCCTGCCTTCCACATCTGTGCAAAGCCCTTTGGGTCAAGCAACGGAACAAGTCAGCCTTGGTCAGTGACACATGGTCATGGCTGGCACCACAGAGAGCAGAGAAGCAGTGACGCTGCTGTCCAGTTCCAAGCAGCACGAGGAAGAGCTGTGTGCAGCTACCATGAGGACAAGGCTCCTGTGGTCATCAGCATTGTAGACTGTATGCATCATGTGACACTTTCTAACATTAATTCAAGCTCAGACAGAGACAGTCAGAGACAGAGACAGAGACAGAGACAGAGACAGATCTGGTCCACATGGCTGGGCCTTGGTGCATACCCAAAGCAGGGCACAGACTGGGAGTTTATTCCAGTCATCTGGGAATCAAGAAGATTCCACCTTAGTGTGCTTGGAACACTGAATATTTCCTTCAGGTGAGGGTGAAGTGTCCAGTGAGCCAATCCTGTTCTTAAGCAGGAGCAAGGATGATACACAATTAGTTTTCCTGCAGTGCAGTATTCGACAGATAAGAATCCCTGGGATACTTCAACTTTTTCAAGGTGAAAAGCTAAAGAGAATGCAGGAGCAGGGATGGCACTGCATGAAAGGGATGGTGCCCCTCTGTGTAGGAAATGCATTGACGAAGGATGCAATAATCAAATGCGTGAATCCACTGAAGCTGACACGGGGGGCCTGGCAACTTGAGACCTGAGTACTCACAGGAAGTAAAATACTCCTAGCTTCCTCTCCATTCTTGCTGGGCCGGACATTAGAGAAAGAACACACATCACCCATCCCAGATCACCTCCGGGTTTTGGTTCTTAGGAGTCACATCCTTAACCACAGGGAGCATCTGCAAAGGGCAGAGAAGTGGTGTCCCCACCACAAAGCACAAAGCAGCCACAACTCCCAGTGAATGTCCCCATGTGACAAACGGCCACCTCCTCAGGGACCGCGGCACAGGGCAGCCACTGGTTCGGTCCAACAAGCTGCCTTCAGCTGAGTGCAACCTAGGGAGTCTTGCCCAGGGAGTGTGGGCAATGGCCAAAACTGCAGATGACACTCAGGGTCAGACAGCGGAACACTCCTGATGCAGAAGGAGAGCAGCTGACATGAAGAGTAGTGAGCAAAGTCAGCATCCACTTCCCCAAGAAACAGCCAGGCACAATGCAGGCAGCAGGGCTGTGACAGTGAAGACTACACTTGTCGCACACATTATTTCATGGAAGTCCTCACGGCAACTGACATGGCAGAAGCTAATGCTGTTCCACAGACACAGAGGTCACCCTTCAAGTAAGGGGTGTGGTCACTTCCTTTACTAAAATTAAACCCGGGTCAGCTTAAAGTCGCAGTCACAGTCCTGTGCCTTTGCCATCCTGCCTCCTGATTCACTACTCTTCTCGCAAGAGAGAACAGGTAAAGCAAACTCCCATTTTAGGTACAAAAACACAGCGAGTTCTAGTTCTCCTACACGTAGGAGCTATGGCTGCAAATATGATTTTGCAAAATTGAGCTGCTTATGGATATAACTGCTCTCCTTTGTTCCTGAACAAAATTAAAGGGTTTATTTTATTTAAATGAATACGAAAGCTACCTGGGGATGTGATTTCAAAGTGAGGAAAGAATACTGATGAGAAAGAGAGAGAGGGAGGAAGGAGATGGGAACAGAGGGACCAGAGAAGAAGGGGAGAGCATGAAGCCCCATAAGAGCAGACGCTACGCGGCTCTGGGTGGAGGGCGGGCTTGGTCAGCCTGCTGGCCACAGACCTCACACCCTAGCCCACTCTGCCACACAGGCTGCCGGTGTTCTCTAAACGTTTTGCCATGTTTGTTCACCATTACACACATCTACAGAAACCAGGAGAAGCTGCCTGTCACTGTCCTTCTCCTGGGAAGGCACCCTGGCCTGCATAGAGCTGCCGACATCAGGGCTCAGAGTTCAGAAGGTTCCTGGTGCTCAGAATAACCAGGCTTGAGTCTGCATGAGGTTGGCGGCACTGAGGCACAGGAAAAAAAGTAACATTCCTGGCGGTTGAGTCCCAGTGCAGCACCCACACTGCACAGGCCTGCAGAAGTAGACTTCATTCCCAGGCACAGGATGGCACCTCTGTGCTCCAGCCTCCTGGTGCAACCAGCTAGTCCTCAGGACTGGCAACCAACTACAGGCTGTTCTTGCCATCAGCCTTCCTCCCGAGTCCCTGCCCTGTGCTGGTCTCTGTGCACACAGTAGGACCATAGGTAGCGAAAGTATCCACGACAGACAGAGCTGTCCCCGAAAAGGCACTGCTTTGTCCAGAGGCCACTGCAGAAAACATAAGCCACGGAGAACGTGGACACAGTGCCGAGAGAGCACATGCCAGTCTCACCTTGAGAGCTGCATTCCAGCACCCAGACCTGAAGCAGCCTAGCAGATGGAGTACAAATTGACACAACAGAGGAAAACTGCACTCTCAGACTCATGAAATTAGCAGCATAAATAGCAGACTCACAACTTTCTAGGGCACAGTTTCCTACTGGGGCATGCACAGCTTTCTCCCAATATACAAATACAGTAGGAATACAGAATAAGTGCCTTTTCTTAAATTCTCTCCCATTGTTTTATCCATGGCTTTGGTTCCTATTCAGTCTAACATTTTACTCTGTATTAAATCTAAGGCCTCAGAAGAGCGTGGGCAGAACTCAGGACAGACGCCCAGTGCACATGCAGTGATCCCAGTGAAAGCCCCACGAAGAGGCTGTGTCCGTCAGCTTCCCATCCTATAACCAGTGTGTGGGGCAAATCAACCTAACAGGAGGAAAGGTACACTTTGGCTCACAGCATCGGTGGTCTCAGTGCATGGCCAGGTCCCCACTGCTTCACCCCCAGGCTCACACAGAGCACAAAGAGCCAAGAAGGAGGACCAGGTCCTAACAGCCCCTTCGAGCACAGCCTCACAGGACAGATGCCTCAGCAAGGCCCCCATTTCCCAACAGCAGCAACTGAGCAGCAGGACCCAGGCTTCAGGGCCACACATCCAGACCATTGCAAGGGCCAGGGCCGCACACGTTCCCCCAGATGAGCCATGCCCTCAGCCTGCTTCAGCTACTCAGGAAGCACAGAAAACAGCAATCCACTTTTCCTGCCTTCCTTCCATCTCCTTCCTGTCTAAAACCATGAGATCAAAAATTAATGAGCTTCAAACTCTGATTCACCTTCTTGAGTCCAAGGAATGCTCAAAGCCTCAGCCTTGGGGATCCCATCACATCCAGATTCACACATGTTGCTTTCCATGCGAATCTAATAGTCAAACACAGGCTAAGAACCTTTAGACAATTCGTATGTCTGTTTTCTTAATTATGGACTCTTAACATGTCTTTCTTTAAAATTCTAAAATTTATTTAAAATTACTTATGAGGAGATACACTAAAAAAATTCTATAAAGCTGGTGTGATGCATCCATATGTCAAAATATCAATATATCAATCAATATATTGATATATCAATAACAACATCTTGGAATTTATCTGCACTTCTTAAATAACTAGCAAGGCCCATTCTAAAACACAGAGCCACAGCCATCTCTGAGAACAAAGCAAAGTCCCCACTATCACACACACCATCTTTCTGTCCTAAAAAAGGAAAATACTTCCCTGTGAAAAAGCAAGCTTCTTTCCTTAACTGGAAAACAACAGCCTTTCCACATCCTGATGATCCTATCTCCTGCCCACTCAGAGATGCACTCAGACTCGATGTCACCAAGGCGAGAAGGAGGGACTTACAATTGAAGATGGCCAAAGCTGGATGCTCAGTCACTAGGAGACAGTTTTCCTCGTCACTGTTGTCCCCACAGTCATTCTGTTGGTTGCAGACCAGTGAACCAAGATACAAGCATTTACCGCTGGTACAGGTAAATCTGCACTCTGAAAAAGTACAACAGAAAGCACGAAGCCATCAATGCAAGCCTGGTGCTCTTGCGTCATTCTTGTCATCAGTGCCCCCACGCCATTTGCATGCCATGATGGCTTAGGGACTGAGATTATCTACAGACCCAAGGAAACTGGACTCCAAGGAGGAGGAGGACCACCAGGTAAGAACCTTCCTTCTCTTGAACATAGGGAACAGCCCCTCGGGGACGTCATAGAAACAGCCCGAGGCTGCAACACCACTGGACTGTGAGTCACGCAGATGCTGTCTTTCTTTCTGCACCTGCCCTGCAGCTCCTCAGCTGTGGGCTTGGTTATCCTGCTGGAAACATCAGGGCCTTGCAGAGTTCAGGATTGCAGACTGACTGGAGGAGACTTGTCGGTTCCACTTCTAATTCGCCATGTCTGCAGTGACACTCAGCGAACACTTAAACCTCTGATGTTCATTCATCTCATGCCCAAGAAAAGCTCATTTCGATCACATCAGGGATAGCACTGATCTTATAATATGAAACATGGTGAAATGACATGTGATTTCTGCTACCAAAAGTGGTATCCATGCCAACAGCCACACTGGGAAAATATAGAAGTATACAGAGCCTACAGTCAGATCCCTGTAGGCCATGTTGAACAGAATACCCCAAGTCTGTACAAATCCATATCTGAAAAGGGAATTCACTTTATGAGGATGCTAAAAATAAACTTACAAACTTAAAAAGAATTACTACCAACTGAAGCAACTAGGATAAGGCAAATTAAACACTGATACATAAGTGATACATAAATGTTCTGTACTGATCTCCTACACTGAGTATCACTGGGTGTCATCTCACATTCTCGAGGTTCCTCCTAGGAACACCCACAGGAGCTGGCAGGACTCACACATGGGGCAATGGCTGTACAAAGAGCCTGGGAGCCCAAGCCCTGACCCAGTGCCGACTGTCACAGCATCTCCCTCTCTGGCCTCACTCACTCACTCACTCTGCAGGCCAGGCTCAAGTCTGAGGTCATTTCCATTATCCAGCATTAGCCCAGCCAGGCCTCTCCCAATCATGCTGACCATGCACAGGGCTGCACTGGACAAGCCTATCCATTCCTGACCAGCACCTGCAGCAGACAGAGAAAACACCTTTCGCTGTTGTAAAGAGATGGGGCTCAAGGCCTCAAAGTGCTCTTGTGAACATGTGAAAGGGGGATCACAATCCTCATCTACTCATTTCCTAAAAGACCACAGAAACAGAGGCCAACAGAGCCACTGACCTCACCTAGAGTAACCAGGAGCTCAGCCTCCAAGAGCATCTGTGACCTGAGTGACCCAGCCACATGATGACGCCAATGCTGGCCCAAAAAACACCACCCAACTGGTAGAAGAATGAAATCCGATTCTTGAAATCACATTCATGATAAGACTTTCTTTTAACTTAATGGGAAAATGAGATGTCAAAGAAAGAATTTATCTTCTTTCCAAAAGAAATGTTGAACTTTACAGTAATACCAAATATGAAAAAAAAAAAAATAACCAAAAACAGGTACCCTTGGTGTTGCTGAAATGATAGTGAGAAAAAAAAAAAAAGAATAAACTAATCTTCAAGTCAAACTCAAACTGAAAACTTGACCACTGGAGTGGTCTGAAAGGTTCTAAAGTGAGACTATGATATTTGAGTTGGTGTGGAACTTTAATCCAGCAGGGAAAGGAAATCCACATCGTACTCATTTCAGTTTGTTCTGTGGGAGATGCATCTCTAATAACAACATATTTTCAACAGAATGAACTACTTCAATAGAATCATTCATTCATATAACCAATACATAGCCCTTCTATATCGTGCACTAGGTACTGAGACATAGAATTAAGAGTTCGTAGTGTAAATTATTAACAAATGTGAACAGTGATTAACTCATCCGTGGACCCTTTCCGAAGTCACACATCTTCCTTCTTTATATCCTTCATACTGAGGGTGTTCCCCAGCCTGTAATAGGCACCAACTGATAACACAATGCATAAGCAAATAACCTTCTGTGGAGCAAGCCCTGTGAGATAACTAGGGCAGATATTATTTCTGCATCCTATTCCCCTTCGCCCCATCCCACCGCTCAACCCCTTGGCTTCCAAATCTGCCTTCACAAACTTGAGACTCACCCATAGTGCACACCCATATGCACAGCCAAGTGCTCCGCGTGGCCAGTCTTCTCCACTGGCTTCATGCTACTGGGAAGGCCCCGTGGGGCCCACTGGCTCAGGAAGCACTTCCTTCCTGTGTAATGAACTACCAATGCCAACCCAAAGAATTTCAAATTCATACAACCCAAATCCTTGAGATGGTGAATCGTTAGCCCAACATCAACCAAAGGTCTTTCCATCACACAGCCACTTGAAGCAAATTGACTGGGCTGAAATTCTGAATTTACTAACTTCCTGATGTGATACAGAAAATACTAAAAAACTGCTACAAAGCTGTGAAATATCAAAGCTAACGCAAATACTGAAGGGAAGCAGCAGGCCAGACTACAACAGCTGTCTAAGCCGACCAACAGGATGTTGACAGAGACAGGCTTCTAACTCATTCATGACTCACCCTTGAAGGCCAACTCCACCACACTTGGTATTGAAAAGCTTAGTGCAGTCAGGTCCTCTAGCATGTAGGTTATTATGGAGTTTCAGTCAATGTGTTCTTTACTGAGTGCCTAAAAGAAAGGCAGTCACCTCGGCTGTACACTGGGGTTCCCAGGTGTCCCTGAGGCAGGGGCAGCTGGGGCTCCTGCTCCACCCTCCCAGAGGTCTCCAGAGCAGCAAGAGTGGATGATGGGTGTTCAAGATGAGGACTGCAGCCCACCAGAAGCAGGAGTTCATTCATCCTGAACCCTCTCTTCAGCTGATTGTATCCTTTTTAAATGCTGAGCTGGTGTTTGCTAATTTACAAAAAGAAAAACTAAAAAGCAAACTGTCAGGCTAGGCAGGTGCTCAGGTAATTGCTGAACATGGGGTTACTCATCAGGCTCTGTTCTGTGGATGGTGCCATTTAGAAACTGAGGAACTGTTACCGTTGATACATTGTGTCAACTTGAGCAGTTTAGAAGTTTAACTGAGAGACTCAGCAGGCAGCCAGGGTTCTTACTTTGTAAATATCCTCATCCTGTGCAAAGGAGGGCAAGGAGATTTTGTGTGTTACACCCACCCTGAAGGTGGGGTGGGGGCCTGTGTACAATATAAGAGATGGAGAAGAGGCTTGTTTTTGCCCCCTTTTTTGCTGGGGCTGCTGTCTGGAAGTATTGCCCCAGTGCCATGCTACCCTGCCTTGGAGCCAGCTGATTATGGACTGAAATCTCCAAAAACTGTGAGCTAAATAAACCTTTCCTTGCTTCACTTTGGGTGTCAGGCGTTTTGTCCCAGCAACACAGAAAAGTAACCAAGACAGGAATCAAAGTGGTTTTGACCCCCAAACACTTTCATGCACCAGTACCAGGAAACATCTTAAAGGGAGCAAAACTAATGTCAAAGAAAGAAGATGGAAAAATAAATTTAGAATTTACAAAGTTTTATCAATTCTTAAGGGAACTTGCTGAGGATTTCTGCCAGTCCAGAAGTTGAAGATGAAAGAATGTTAAGACATTAGAAACATTCTAGTACCAAGGTCATGATCATTTCAGATGACAATATTAGAATGGACTGCAGATAGGAATACTCAGGGGCCACAGATTTATTAAACACATTTGTAGTATTTAAATAATTCCTCCTCTTAAAAAACAATTAGAACTTTTAAAATGAAAAAATGGTACTCTTTTCTGCCATAATTTTCTTACAAAAATACCAGAATTCACAAAAGGTTTTTAGAACCACCATATATACTTCTAGGAGTAACAGACTTCGCCCCTCATGTAGAGCTTTCTTTAGCTTCTTCACATTTCTGCATACCCTGGAGCACCCTCATCCACTCCTCACCTTATGGAGGGCAGAAGTCCAGGGGAGTCGCTACTGCAGGCAGAGCTGGCACACAGTTCCCTGTGCGGAAGCATAAAACCCAGGATTTCCACCCAGTTGAGAAAAAATTCCTTTGTCCTGAAAATCATTCTAACTATGGCACAAATTAACCAGCCAGCATGCCATGTGAGAGAAGACAAAGGAAAAGAATAATTACAAATATGAGAATTTCCTAATTTTTTTTATGTTTGAAAAAAGGAATTTTAAGAGTTCTGAAACCCAGAAATAAATGGAATACCCTAGCATTTTCTGTGAATTCTTAAATTTATTTACAAAAATGCTAAGGAACCATAGCCTAACAATCTGAATAACCTAATCCTAAATTTAGGATTAAAGGGTAAATGTTCAATCATAATTTACAGAAGAACACATCTGCTTCTCAGAGACTAAATTTAATCCACCTGATAGAATAAACATTCCATTACTTAAATGCTACAAAAAGTCATTCTCAAATGTTTCTACTCTTTTAAAAGCCTTACTTTTCACAAACACAATCTCACAAAATAAGGACCTATATACAGCCTCACATCTCAGCTGTGGAATCAGCCTTTTCTGTGAATTGGCAAAGTCGTCTACCTTGGTTACTTCTGTTAAAATTCATACAGCAACACTAACTCATTTAGTTCACACTTCTACCATTCACAGGCCTGAAAGCTAGGAACGATTCTGGTTCCATCATTTCTGATGTTAAAGTGTACAATGCACTCTTAGCAGCGAGCACTTCTCAGTAAATGTGCATTGTGATTGACATAGTGGTCAAACTTACCTGTTAGTGAAGAACAAGTAAAGAATAAGTTTCTAAGTTATATAAGTAATTTTATCATGCCAGTGTATGTTTACATTTCCCAGTACAGAGATGAAAGCAGTACTTTTATCAATTTACGCGGATATCTACACTACCTGTTCCTGTGCCAGGTACACAACTTCCTATAAAAAAAAAATACACTGCAGCAAAGATGGAAAACCATGACTAAAGGACAAAAACACATGAACCAAGAGATTCAGGGGGAGGGGTGTGGGGGACATCTGTGACATGAGCCGGCACCAGCCACCAGCCATGAAGCCCCCAAGCCATAGTGGGTACATTGCTGCGCCTCCACTCATCCATCAGGAAGAGACTTCCTGCTTCTAAAGCTTTCATCAAGGCCGCCTCCCAACAGTGTGGAGACTATCTAGATACCCCAGCTAGCGGCAAGAACAAGGGTCACCATCCTGTCGTTTCCTGTGTCGCCTCAGCGACCCAGAATACCAAGGAAGTCAGAACCACAGAGTCCACAATGACACTTCTGCTAGTTTTGAAGATAAAGCTTTGAGACTCTTCAGAAATGAAATGGCCGTAAACCTTAGGGCAATTCTTACATGTCAACTTTTGCCAACATGGCAACAACACAGTGCACAGGGCAAGCTAGCCAAGAGGGACCTAACACCAGCACTCCTGCTGCCTCGCTCAGAGACAAGGGTGGCACTTCTGGGCATAAACTCGACACAAAGGTGGACTTCATTTGAAGGCTTATATTCTGTGTAATGAATTAAGTTACCCCACAAGCATTCAGTGGGAGTGCAGTCTTCAGCTATGCCACTGAAGCCACAGCTGTCCCTCAGAAAGATGGCCAGAGGGTAATCAAGTTTGTCCATTTAGCGGCATGGCCTATCACTCCCATTTTGGTGCACATTACGTTAATGTGTCTCAAAATCTCTGAGAACCTTAAGTAAAAATGTACAAGGTGCTCTTCAAAGTCCAAAGTACTCTGAGACTTTAGACTTTGAGTCCTAAATCACCCCTTTCAGCAACTTTAAAACCTACCAAACTTTCCATCAAAATCCTGTGAGATATGTGTGGCTCTGTGGCTGTCCTTGGGTCCTGAGATCACTAGTTTCTTGTGGGTTTGAGTATTGTTTTGTAATTAAGAAAAATAAAAAGCCTATTTTTAAGGGGGGATATCTCTAAATATCAAATGTTTGTAGAATTCTAAAGCCATCAAAACCAACCTTTTAAAGGCACTAATACAACGTTTCCTTCCTATGTCACCACCCTGCTCCAGAGCCGACTGCTCGCTCACCCTGCAAGACAAACACCACTTCAGCTGTTTCCTTCCTCTCAGGAGATGACACTGAGCACCATGGGTGGAGCAGGCTGCAGTGCCAGGCACCATTGGGAAGGACACTGCCTCAGGCAGAGTGGAGGGGGCTTGGACAGGATGAGGTACCCTGCATGCCCTGCTAACCGCCAGACTGATGAACTGTGTATCTTATGCCTAAGACCAGGGGCATTATAGAATCTAGAGCTCAAGGATGGCTCCACCCCTAACATTTTGTATATATAACTTAGTACATACAATGTGTGTGTGCACATCCAAGTGTGCACCTGAATTAGAAAGTCCAGCAGGATGGATCTATGCAAAGGGAAAAAACACCCGTGTAGCCAGCACCCTAAATAAGGGACAGAAAGGCACAAGAGGGGCCGCTGGGTGGCCCAACCCTCATTCTTGCAGGGTCTCAGTGACCGTGAGGTGTACAGACCTTGGGAACCAGGCACTCGGCCATGACGCCTCTCCTGTGCCTTGCTGAGGACCTCTGATGGTTCTCAGCCAAAGGCTGCAGACAGATTATGTGGACAACTGGAACTGGGGATTCCACTACATGTCCATTAAGACTAACCTTGCACAGCTCTCAACAACCACCTGCAGACAGATCTCACCCTGCCCAGGAGGAGTGTGAGTCTCAAGAACGGCTCCCAACCAGGAATCAATGTGAAGATGCACAAGGACCACTGCAGAAACGTGGGCCCAGTGGAGGACCTCGAGCCAGGGCCACTCATCCTAGGCCCCATAAAGATGGCCTAGGCTCTTTCCCTGTGCCACTCGTTCACTCCTGCAGTGTGCTTGACAGTCCTGCACTAGCCCAGCCAGAAGTCTGTGAGCCCCCTATGTCCCACATCCTCAAAGTCCTCCGGGTTCTTTTTCTTTTTCTTGGTACCAAGGCTGAACCTAAGGCCTCCATGCCCAGCCCTTTTGATACTTACAATCCACAAGTCTACAAAATGTTAAGAAAGGAACTTTAAAGGAAATTCCACATCAGCCCACTGGTATCTCTGTGTCTACTCTTAATCATTCTGAAGATTACCTAAATGGCAGGTGGTTTGGAAACCTGATTTCTGAGTTCCGGACACTGACACCTGCATACTCTGTAAATAATGGCCAGCTGCTGCACTGCAAGAAGAATGTCCCCAACCCAGCAGGGAGGGTGCGCTGTGACCTGAGCTATCTCCATCTCCACATGGAGACCTCCAAGTACCTGAAGGAATGGCCACCACTCGCCCACCCCGAGGGCAGAGATCCACACGTGGAAGCCGCAACACACAACACACACACACCCTGCAGAGAAGGACAACAGAGAGCCCCCAGGTTCTGAGTTCCAGACAACCCAGAACCACACCTGATCTTGGGTGGAAGAGGAGTGGAGACCCCCAGTTTCCCGCTTTATTCTGGGAAAAATCACATCAACCTGGGCCAGGTTAGGATCACAGGTCTGCTAAGACCACCATTTGCTGTGCTGAACACGCCCCTTTCAGGCACAAAGAACTTCTTCACAGGATCTCGGGCCACTTAAGTGCCATGAATCCCTCTGTCTACTCCTCTGATAGCCAAAAGCAGAATATTTGTGATACGGTTTAAGAGACTTCAAAACAACTTGATTAATACCAGGAAAAGGGTTTTCAACCCATTTCCTCCATGGAATCGCTGATAAAATTCTCGTTGTCTACAGTCAACAGCAAATTTGCCCTTTTGCTGGACTCTTCCCCAGGGTGTGGCAGGTGAGGACCTTGTTCTCTGTGCAGTGGGGCCCAATGGCCTTGAACCACAGGCCTGGGCACCCTCTGTCCTGACCGCTGTCCCCAGGGTGGCCAGTCTCCACTGTCCAGTCCTGAGGGAACCTGGTCTCCCTGCCACTGGCTGCAACCTCCAACCTTCGCCACCTACGCTCTCACCCTGCCTGTCCCCCTCCCCAACAGACAGCTCAGGCCAGGTCCCTGTCCTGCGGCTGGAGGAGACTACAGTGCTGTCAAGGA